>ML783932.1:142741-172952 GCA_009831015.1 Picea engelmannii | reverse complement strand
GGTCCATAGTTCCATCAAAATGTTTGCATACAAATATACAAACGTCCGCAGGCCAGCGAAGCACCTCGGTACAAAACTGGTGCCACTACACCAAAATGAGCTCACCAGCCTATATACAAAAATACAAAAATGCATAGAACACCACCTCCAGCCCCTCCCTCAGGCAGTGATCTGCCACCCACTATTGGTCCCTCCGGACTGGGAGGTAACCGTTCGGTCATAGTAGCACCTGCTATTGCTGCTTGTCACACCATGGCCCACCATGGCGGCAGAACTCCCACACACTACTCCAGGATGCCTTCATCCTGGATACATGACCACATGCCCTTAGGAACACCCTGTATCACCACCTCCAGGCGGAGGTGAATATCCTCAAAATCTTCTACGGCATCCGCCGGAGGAGCATGCAATGGCCCAGCACCTAGGTCATCAAACTGGTGTCTCCTCGCTACTCTCTCATCCTCAGCTAGTCTCGCCTTGGTGTCCTCATGTCAAAGTCTCTCTCCTACCTGTAGCCCTCCCCACGGTGGTCTCCCTAGCTCCTAGTGAGCCGACGCTCTCAACATCTCAACCTCGCACCCGCAAGGTCCCACATCTACACAAACAAATAACCAAAAGATAGTATCAGCATCTATACCAAATACACATGTCATGCTATCTCAAAAAATAAATATATCAAAATCATAAACATACCTCGATGATCAAAAACCTCCCCTAGAGGTAACACCATGTCCAGATCACCCCAGAAGTCAATACCAGTGTAAGGATACTGCAGTATAACCTGCGATATCTTCCACCACACCTGTGTCACCTCATTGTGAAAAAATGGCCTCCCTCGCGACCACCATGGCGAACCAATATCGTCAACCACCGCCTCAATCATGGATCTCGCACACCAGGAGTGCCCAATAAAATCCTAGGGCACAACATAGGCACCCTCTCCAAAAACTAGGCCACCAGGATGGACCCAAAGGCAAAATCCCCTATGTCAGTGGACCAACATCGGTCCAACTGCCCTCCCATCCTGGCATGCGGCGTAAGCCCCCAGGCAAAGTGCTCAACGGCCAGTACCCTCCCCATAACACTTATTTGACCACCAGCAATCTGGTAAGTCACGAGGGACCCATACACCCTCACAATCATTGTTGCTATACAGCGATGCGCTAGAGCATCCATTGCCCCAATGCTCATGACGGAGCCCGACATATAGTTCTCCATGGAATAGTACCTCTGGCCCAATGTTGCTAACGACACATCTGCAGGTAACACCAACTCTGTCGGTAGGGGCGTTCCCTAAAAATGGAGCCCAGTCAAAAAGTATATATCCTCCACTGCAGTGAAGGTGATCTGCTCTCCCTGCACCATAAAACAATGCAGGTCTGGACTCCACATCCGGATAAGAAACTGTAGGAGATACTCCTGCGCCCAGATCAACGGGCACTTGAAGAACTTCAGCAACCCACAGGCTGCTAAAGTGGCATGTACCCCCGGCTCCTCAATGGCCACAACATCCCTCAACTAGGACCAATCCCGCTCTCTCTAACCGACTGGCATCATGCAAAAATATCGCCTTCAACCACATAATACAGTCCTAGGTAATCCATATTGACCATTAAAAACATTAAAAACGATAAATTTTTCACCTGTTAGCCTTGCCCCCAAGGCGCGGTTGTTTAACCCACATGTGCGCACATATGCGTGCCTGTTCACCCCACAGGCGCGCACATATGCACGCCTGTCCCTTCCACAGGCGCCCACATATGCACACCTGTCCATTCCACAGGCACGCACAGAGGCACGCCCGTCCATCCCACAGGTGCGCATGCATGCGCACCTGCCCACCCTATAGGGGCACCTCCATGTGCCCCTGTCATAGACACAGGTGCGCATAAAAGCACGCTTGTCCACTACACAGTCGTGCACCCATGTGCAACTATGTAGCAAACAGGCACGCATATCATGTGCACCTTTGTCCCCCCTATGGGCACACCCATGCATGGCTATATGGATAATAGGCGCGCACTCGTGTGCGCATATTTCTGGATCTCCCGCACACTTGGGGGCCCACACCCATAAAACCCCCTGTATGGCCCTCCGTACAGACCCTGCCCAGACATTCAAAATCTACTTCTATGTAGGACGATCAGACTACCAACCTGAAGATCGTTGGTCCTGAATTGGCTGCCTAATTCTCCTAGAGTCTCCAAATCTCCTATGAATACCTCTCGTCCAGTCACTCTGGCAGCAAGTACAAATGAGGTGGCAATGTGGGCCCTACAGCCATATATAGGCCTTTCCGCCAAACTTCCAATCACCATTACAGGAGCTCCGGGTGTCCGTTCTTCAATCTATCTTCAGCCACGGGATCCACATCCCATCATCTACATCAAGACAGTCCCCGGGCCACTTTTTATCCTTATCCCCCGGGGTGCCATTTTTTCATACCCCATCCAGGTACGCATGCTCATATTCAAAATTATCAAATAAATGCTTGTATGTTCGATTCTCTTCAGATATTGTTCACATCGGGTATTTGGTCTTCATGTGTGCAGGTACTTGGTCATCATACATCAACGCAACCCCTTCAGGTATATAATCAGCACTGGCATGTACTCATTCCCTCTGAATCTCGCTTGCATCTCCAGTCACACCCTCTGACATTTTCCTCTAGGATCCCCATCTCTAGCTCTGCAGTACCAACACCTCCATTGCATCTTAGGTATTGTCACTCGGTAGCACTCTCCCCCACATGACTTGTCTCATTCATAGCACCCTTTTTTCACTTTGACACTCATGTTTTTTTTCAACTCTTTAGGGATGGGAGTCCTGATAGTCTTACATCATGTCACGAATCATCCACATACTCCTTCTTCTCATTTTGCTATCTTTCCCACTAGACTCCCAGATTATCTCTTCAAGGTTCTATTTTGACTGCACCTCCACAGTATCATGAACCCTCCATTTCATCCACAATCAGTTTGCCCCTCTGCAAATTTCCCTTCATTTCACCTACCTCATACAGAAACCCACCCATGGGGCCCCCACCCTCCACCAGTTCTCCAAGAAAATTGTGCCCTACCCGGGCCAACCATATTACATTGGGGAACCCGTTTCTATATTTGTACACTCATCCAAAATTATTGTTTATTTATTTAGTACATTTTAAAAAGCCTTTGTGTCCAAGCATTTACATATCCTTTTGTCGTCACCTTTGACGACCTTCTTCCCTTTTTTGGAAAACTCAACCCATGTCGCCCTTGGTTGGGGCACTCCTTATCATCTACCCCTATCGACATCGTCCATATACTCTGAGTATCCCACAGGTCACTTACCTCTGCCCTCTGAGTTTGTTCACTTTGTCCTGCCTCTGGCACAATTTATCCCCTGTCTTGTTGTCCCCTTGAGACTCGACCTAGTTGAACAGTTGTGGCCACTTATACCTCACATATACCCCCAACCAAGGGCAATCTTGAGTCTTCCTACATCTTGACTTCATCCATGTACCTCCTCCAGTTCATAACCTCACCTAGTAGATTTCACAAAGCCCTTTCCTTCTTGGAGTTGCATCCCCCTTTTTATCGACATCAACATAGTTTCTAGAAGGGTGACAGTATCTTGACTCTCATTACCTTTCCAATGAGAGGTCTCGGATGGCACAGGGAGAATCACAATTTCTCCTTGCTTTCGTTGTCCCCCGTAACATTCGACTTCAACACTTTCTCATGTTACGGTGGGTCTTACTTTGCGACTATGTCAGTTATTTCTTATATTCGTTGAAGACCTCTGAACTTGGGTGGGCTACCAATGCCTATAGAATCCATGATATTTCTTACAGATGTCACTGCCTACTATTCAGAGTATGTTCCTCCGTATCATTGTCTTCTGACTTTATCATGACCGCCCCCGAGGGTGCTGCAGTTGTCTACATCAACACATTATTCCTTTTTTAGTTACATGACACGAGCATGGGCATGCCCACCTCGTTTGTACACAATTTATTCTTACACACCTTATGGAAGGTTGGGTTGTACAGGTTCCCTTCTCCCTCAAACGGGTAACTCTTGACAATCCCACTATCGCTCTCTCTTACAATGACACTCTCAGTAGAAGAAAATTTCATGGATTTTGGCTATACATATGCTGCTAACCTCATCCATCAGGGGGCATTTGTTATCACTAAAATTTAATCCACAAATGGTTACAGGAATTAAGCATCACCAAACAGTTATGAGGTCACCCATGGACCAAAATTACCACAAAATCATTTCCAAATGGTCAAAAACTATACAACCAGTGACAAAATTAAAGTGTGCTATGACTACATAGGGCACGCATGCACATGCGCAAAACTGAAACGCAGGAAAAACGCACATGTGTTCGATGCACGACTGTGGTCGCTAAAAGATGTGCACATCTGAGAATGACACATTTATGAGAGTGGTGAGCCTCCCACCCACTTCTGGTTCAGCTTCCAAGTTTATTTGACACTCAAATCTGGACTTGATCTGACTGGGTGGTTGGTCAAAGACCTAAAAATGCCCTAATTAGTTTCTTTACACACTACAAGTTGCTTGCACAATACCTCAAAGAGGTGCTATAAAAAGGCCATGGGTACACTTCATTTTTTAAGGAATTCAATAGCAAAGTTATGATGCTACTATTCTCTTGAGGAGTCCTCTATTCTCATGAAGAGTATACTAACACCATTGCATTGGGCAATCCATATCACCCCTTGAGTGGATTAGCAAAGAAATTTTTCACCAATTTCATTCAAAGTTGTAAGAAGAGCTTATTTGTGGGGGTCCAAGAGCCCTCCCTTAGAGGAAGAAGGGACTCATAGTCCTCTTTCTTATTGGTGTTTTCTTTCACTGATATCAACCTTACCATTGGTGACATGGGTCTTATTGTTTCTTTTGTCCTTATGTCCCTATGCTCATTAGTTTAGTTGTTATTTTATTTCTTAGTTTAATTCTTAGTTGTTCTTTTATATTTCTTTCTCTAACCCTTTTCCTTACAGCTGTCCTACTTAGCAAACCCAACTAAGCTTGCAAGCGCCTTTGTTTTGCTCACTAAGGTGATGAAAGAGGCACAACAATAGTCTTACCTACAAATACATTAAAACTCATACCATTATACATCAAACAAACTTGGGTCCATTACCCCAAAAATTTTGTTATCGGAATTTGCTACTGGACTTCTTCAAGGGTTGACATCAATGGAAACCAACCCAATTAATAAAAAATATCCCCCTTTGGCATTGATGGAAACACTCTGATGCAATACTGAAGTCATACCACTCATGCTCCTCCAGTGACCATCGCTCCCCCTGGAACCATGCCTATGTGCTCTTTCTCCAAGTATTTAATTCTTCATATGATAAATCTATCCCCCTTTGTCATCAATGGAAAAGGTATATTTCCATTCAAGGCTTCTCCCCCTAAGTGAACTGTCCTTGGGGGTACTCCCCCTGACTGAACTCTTCTTGAAACTGATATCCCAACCTGAACTTTCCTCATTATGGTTCTTCCTCATGTAAATATAAGACATATCAGATAAGCATTCAAAAGAATTCATTTTGGAGTAGAAATTACTCTGAGTCTTTGGTGAAGATACTCAAAGGCTTCCCTTGGAAGCAGTTTTGTAAAGATGTCTACCACTTGTTCTTTTGTGCCTACATATTCAACTTTGATGTTTTTCTCTGCAACATGTTTCTATAGAAAATGATACTTTATTGGAATGTGTTTTGTCTTGGAGTGCATTACCGGGTTCTTTGAGATATTGATGGTGCTTGTATTATCAAAATAGATTGGAATGGGATCATCATACTCAACCTGTATATCTGTCATAGTTTATTTCATCCATAGAACATGTGTATAACATCTTGTTGCTGCAATATACTCTACTTTAGTTGTAGATAAATGTATTGATGATTGTTTCTTTCTTAGCCAAGATACTAAACACTCACCCAAGTAGAACGATGCTCCACTAGTCCTTCATTGGTCATCAATGCAACCTGCCCAATCTACATCTGTGTAGAAAATAAGTGATAGATCCTTTCCTTTTGGATACCATAATCCAAACTCTTTTGGTCCTTTGAGATATCTGAAAATCCTCTTCACTGCTAAGACATGTGATTCCTTTGGTGCTGCTTGAAATTGTGACACATGTCCAACTTCCTTCATTACATCTGGTCTGGATGCTATCACATAGAGTAAGCTACCAATCATTGACCTGTATTTCCTCTAGTCTATACACTTTGAATGATCATCATTTCTCAATTTTCAACTGGTTTGCATATGAGTGGTCACTGGTTTGAAATCTTCCATTCCAAACCTCATTATCATTTCTCTGATATACTTAGTTTGAGAAATAAAAATTTCTTGGTTTCTTTGGTGTATCTGAAGACCCAAAAAGAAGGATAGCTCTCCGAGTAATGACATTTCAAATTTATTTTTCATATCCTTTGCAAATTTTTAGATGAACCTATCATCATTGCTTCCAAAAATAATATCATCAACATAAACTTCAATTAATAAAATACTATCTTGTGTTACCTTGATGTAGAGGTTGTTGTCTGCACTTCCTTTTCTGAATCGTGCCTATTGTAGATATTTATCCAGTCTAGAGTACCATTCTTTAGGAGCTTATTTTAGACCATACCAGGCCTTCTTCAATTTGCACACATAATATGCATTCTCTGGCAACTTAAATCCTTTTTTTTGTTCATTGTAAACTTCTTCTTCAATTTCCCCGTTCATAAAAGTTGATTTCACATCCATCTGATACACTTTAATATTCTTGGAGCATGCATAAGCTAAAAGAAATCAGATTTCTTTCATTCTGGCAACCGGGGAAAATGTCTCTTCAAAGTTGATTCCTTCAACCTGTGTGTATCCTTTACATACCAATCTAGCTTTGTTCCTTGTAACATGTCCATCTTCATTCAATTTATTTCTGAAAACCCCCTTTGTGCCAATGACATTATTATTCCTTGGTCCTGGAACCAATTCCCAAGTGTCACTCTTCTCTATTTGATCCAATTATTCATTCATGGCATTATTCAAGAGTTCATCATTGATGGCCTCTATAAAAAAAATTGGTTCAATCATAGATAGCATGCTAGGTGCATTTGTTTTAGTGAACAGATTCTTCTTGTAGTCTCAACTCCTGCATCCTTGTTTCTGATAATCTGATTTGAAGGATGATTATTATGTACTCACTTGCTAGGTGTTTTTGGAGCAACTTGCTAGACTTTCTCTTATACTTCTGTCTGATATTCTTCATATTCCTCTTCTACTTCTTCTTCATCTTTTTCTTCTTCTTCATAAATTTGTTCCACTAATTAATTTTCTTTTTCCTTTAATTCTCGTCCACCAGTTTCATCAATTGTTACATTGATGATTTCCACATCTTTGTTCAACCTCAGATTGTAACACTTGTATGCTTTCCTTGTACTTGAGCAACCAAAAAGTACTCCTTTGTCCACACGAGAGCCAAACTTTCCCATTCTTCCACTTCTCTTTTGATGTAGCATTTTCTTCCAAATACTCTGAATTTCTTTCTAATTTGTCGGTCTTCCTTTCCATAGCTCGTAGGGAGTTTTTTCATTGTTTTTTTATGAGCATTACTCTGTTTTGAATGTGAAATGTTGTATGCACTACATGTGTCCAAAACATATCTTTCAATTTGGAATCCATTAAAATTGTTCAAGCCATTTCCTATACTCTCTTGTTCTTTATTTCAACAACTCCATTCTGTTGAGGTGTCATAGCCATGAAGAATTGTCTTTTTATTCCATGATTTCTACAGAAGTCCATAAATTTATTTGAAGTGAAGTATCCTCCATTATAAAATCTCAAACATTTGATATTTGAATCCATTTCATCTTCAACCATTTCCTTGTAGACCTTGAAGTTTTCAAAAGATTCTGACTTATTCCTAAGAAAGAAAATTGTAGTCATTCTTGTATAATCATCAACTAATAACATAAATATTTCTCACCTTTTAAAACATTTGTTGTAGTTGGTACAACTAGATCAATATGCACAATTTCCAGTGGTCTTGTCGTTGAATATTCCTTTGATTTGGACTTGGTCTTTGTTTGCTTTCCTTGTTGACAATGTCTGCATAAGGTGTTGGTTGGTTTCTTAATTAGGAGCATTTCTCTAACTTCTTCCTTTTTGCTGACTTTGACAATGTTATCAAATTTTATGTGACCCATTATTTTGTGCCATAGCCAACCTTCATATTCCTTTCCTAGACAACACTTTTCATTTCCAATTTCACTTAAAACATATATGTTGCTTGAAGTTATTGTAGTTGTTACAATCAATTTTCCTTAACCTTCTTTTCTTATCTCGCACTTCTGTGAATCGAAAGTAATTTTATGACCTTGGTCACACATTTGAATTACACTTAGAAGATTGTGTTTCATATATTCTACTAGTAGAACATTTTTTGCCTTGGTATTCTTGTTTCCAATTCTGACTATGCCTTTCCAATGATTTTAGTTGAATCATCATTTCCGAAGGAGACTGGTCCAACTCTTTCCTTTCTTAATGTAAGAAACCTGTCTTTATCACCTGTCATGTGTTTTGAACAACCGCTTTCAACATACCAACCATGTTTCTTATGCTTATGTTGTAGAGTAAGTGTGCATTCTTCATTACTATATTGATTCTTCTTTCTTATCCATGTTCTCTTTTGAGGTTCCTATCTGTGAATATTGTTGTTCTGGTGTGGTTCTCTAGGAGGGACTATCGTTCTACAATCGTTGTCCATGTGTCCAGTGTTGTTGCAATTATATAATTCCACTTCAGTGCTCAATGATCCAAACATGTTGTAGATTCTTCTCTATGTTTCACTAGGCCTTCTTGGATAACCATTTTCTGTATGACTTTCAAAGTTGTTTATGTTCCTTCTATTAGCTCTGCAATTTACAACTTTATGTCCAAAATTATTTCATTCATAACATAAACCAAAAAAGATAGTTTGATCCCTGGGAGTTGAAGATCTTCTGAAATGAGTTACTCTTATGAATCCTTCTTCTTCTTGAGGCCAATTTGTTTCTATTAGTTGTTGACTCTAAAATATGAATCTTCTCAGTGGAGGAGTGTCCCTGTAATCTTCCTTGTAGGTATTCCTATCCCCTTTTATTGTTTCTTCATAACTTTTTGGATATGTTTCTTGTTATGTTGTTTTGGAGCTTGATCCCTTTTCTGCATGATTGTATCCAGGTCTAGACTTGTCATTATAAGGCTTTTGACTATTGATAATGTCATCCAAAACTTTTGAGTTGTTCTGCATATTTTTATTTTGAATATCCTTTCTCAATGTGAAAATCTTTGCTTCTAAATTTCCAATGATCTTGTCTCTTTCTTCTAACTTTTCTTTGAGTTATTCTTCAATTCTTCTATCTTGTTCTAATCGAACCTTCAATTTCATGATCATTTGTTCTAGTTCCCTAGTGTTTTCTTTCTTGTATAGTGCTTCTTGTAGATTCTTATTTTTTTTCTTTTTTCTTCTTATAACTTCTATGGAACTCAACAATTCTTCTCAGTAGTCAAATTCTACCTCTTCGTATTCTTATTTGGTGTCTTCTTTATTAGAGTCTTATATTTCCATGAATATAACTCTTCCTGTCTCACTGTCACTAACTTCATCTTCATTTTATGAGGAGATGTCTTCTTTGGTGCATAATCTTTTCTTGAAAGATTTATTTTTGGTTATTTTTCCTGTATATGTTTGTTTTCTATTTTATTAATCTTCATCATTCCTCTAATTTCTTTTATGAGGACATTTGTTAGAAAAATGACCAATACCATCATAATTAAAACAAATCAATAGAACCTTACCTGTATATATGTCGTTGGTTCTCTTATTCAATCTTCTAATAAAGTTGGCCACTTCTTCATCATCTTCCTAGAAGTCATTGTTGTTGTTGTGTTCTTTTTATTTTTGCTTTCCCTTTTTCTTTGACATTTTGGGTGCTTTGAAAGCTACTTCTTTTATATCTAGATTTTCTTGATCATTTCTCATTTCATATGTTGTGAATATTCCATGTAGTTCGTCCATGCTTATTGAGTCTATATATTCTCTTTCTTCTAGTGATGATATCTTAGGATAAAATATCATAGAGAGATATTAGTACGTTTTGAACAATTACAGATTCTTTAATCTCTTCTCCCAATCCTATGATTTCATTCACTATTTCATCGACTCATAAGAATTAAGCTTCAATATTCTCATCTTCCTTCATCTTTAGTTGTTCAAATTGACCTATGTAAGTTTGAATCTTTGCTTATTTGAATTTTGAATCTCCTTCATAAATATTTTGAAGTTTGTCCTAGATCTCTTTAGTGGATTTACAATGTATAACTTTGGTATATACTGGTTCACCAAGAAAATTTAGAAGTGCATCTATGGATTTGGAATTATTTAGACTGAGTTTTATTGTTCTTTCACTTGTTGGCAAAATTGATGGTTCTTTGTATCCATCTACAACTGATTACCAAATTTCAAATTCATGTGCCTGTATATATGTTTTCATCCTTCTACTCCAAAATGCATACTTTTTTCCATCAAACTGTGGTATTACATTTTTATACATGTTGTTGCTCTCCATGATCTACCTTTCAGTGTTTAAATTGATTTCTGAAGGAACCTCGCTCTAATACCAATTGTGGGATTACTGAGAGGGGGGGGNAAATATAATCATTTTTAACCATAATATGCAAATTTTATATTTCTTTATGATCAATGTAGAATCTTCATCAAATAGTTGCAAAGTAAATAAAAAATGAACAAATGAGCAATCGTACACATACACAGTACACCAATGTTTTTACGTGGAAACCCAAAGAGAGAGAAAACCACATAATTCTTTTTATTATATGTCTTTAAGAATCACATTCATTGGAATCACCACCATCCTTTGTTCTCCAGCTGCAACTTGAAGGAAGATCCAACTCCATAGTTTCTGAGGCTACAACCCGAGGGAAGCTCCAACTCCCCAATTATCTGGCTACAACTAGAAGTAGGCTACAACCCCCTATGTTATTCGGCTACAACTGGAAGGTGGATACAACCACCTATCCTTTCCTTGTCCAACCTCCCTGAAGTAGAATTAGAATGATGGAACCACGGTCACGCTATCACTGTGAGATATACCACTGTAAAATTGTACCAACCTGTACCGCTAACCTGCATCCAACCTATACTACTGCCCTGCAATCAACGTGTACATGAACAGAGCATGTATCAAAAAAATAAAATAGGTACGCGACATGTAGTTCTACAACACATGTATGTATGTGCCCTATATATACAACAAATTGCGTATGTACACGACCTATCTGTTATGCAGCCTGCGTACATGCCTTCTGAAAACTAGGGTTTTCATTGTTCTAAAAACTTATGACCCTTTGCAAACTCTTTCACATAGGTCTGCAACCCATCACTGTATCCAAATCGTAGTTTTACCCTGTGCATGCATCCTCATACATAACCTTTACCCAAAGCATCTATATCTATCTCTAGTCATGTGCCATATAAGTGTGTGTAATCATGAATAAGTATAATAACCCTCACATGAACTAGACATTAAATCCTTTCTGATATTCAGCCTTGCAATACTTCATCCACTTCTCAAATACAATTTCTCATCCATGTATCACAAGAACCCTTAACCATATGCCAAAAAATCGAATATGCGCCTCAATACTAACAAATGATAAATATTGATTATATCGTTACTATATTTCTGTAGATATAACTTATACAGAAGGTCCCATGCAACCACTATTCTCTCTAGGGAAAATCCTCAAATCTCCATAACCATTTCTCATGTATACAAAAAAATCCAACTACTCATAGAAATGAGACATACCTTTTGAACCACTGGATAGATCTAATGTATCTGATCACTGTAGACCTTCCTAGGAACTTGCTCTCAGAATCTATAGACTTGGCATATTCATCTTCTCAAGTTTCTATGGATTTACCTCATGTACACACCCTAATATACTTCCAGACATTGTATGTACGCACCCTATTATATTGTTAGCCCGTATATGCCTCAAAACTTAGCGTTTTTCATTTTTTTTTGTAATTCTGAAATTTTCATCATCATCCCTTTGTGCTACCTCAGACTTGCACAACTTCAGATATATCAATGAATACCAACAATAATCCTTACACAATAATATATATTCAATATGCCCAATGGTAATCAAATGAGAGACCCTTGCCTCTTATTTATACTTTCATGTAGCTTCCTCAAGGGGTTACCTTCTAATAATATTAACCTAGTTCCCTTATTTTAGGGCTAACCTACTTCTAACCACTTGTCCACTTAACTTGACCAATTTCCACAAATAGTAAGTTCTCCACTAACTTTATTATTTAAATAATTTCTTCTTTCCACCCACTTTGACTACTTTGACCTTTTAAGGGCTTCTAGAAAACTCATGAGGTTTCTCCAACTTCACATGGCCATAACTTTCTAAACATGAGGAGTTATGTGATGTTCCACATACCACCGGAAATGGAAGGACATGTATTATCCATCTATAATAGTCTTACCAGCAAATATATTAAAACTCATACCATTATACATAAAAAAAACTTGGGTCCATTACCCAAACCTTTTTTCTACTGAACTTCTTCAAGGGTTGAAATAAATGACAACCAACCCAATTAATCAACAATGAAAAAAAAAATAATGTTCCATTTGGGAGACCCAGCCTGTAGCATTCGATCCATCAAAATTGTTCACCTTAATTCTGGGAGCACCTAGGTCTCGAGAAAAGTGGGTAGTATGAGGACCTTGGTAATGGGAAGAGTCATGGTCATCCTGACAAGATGGTCATTCATAAGAGGAAGGGTTCTGGAATGGCCCAAGAAGTTTTCTTTGAGGTATTTGAGGTCTTTGATGTGGGAACATTTTTCCTTGAGGATCTCAATAGCTGAATTGATTGAGCTAAGGTTGGCACTGATAATATTGATGTCTTCCTAGTTCTGGTGGGTGTTAGAAATCATGGCATTGAGTTCTTGGGATCGTGTGGTAGTCATTTGGAAAAATGAGCAGGAAAATGGTATAGGGGAAACAAAAGGGGTCTGGAGCAGTGAGTAGGACCATGGAGAAGAAGGGTGTCAAATGATAAGTACCACTATGATTAGGGATAAAAAAGGAATCCAAAGGGATAGGATCCAAATAAGGGTGTCAGAGAAGGGTCGCGTCCACAAACAAAATGTGTTAAAAATGATACGTATCACTAGAATCGTGGAAAAGAGAGGAACACGGTGGGATAGGTCCCAAATAAGTGTGTTGGTGGGACCACTATACCTTTTTTGTTTTTTACACCTATAGAGTTATACTCTGGCCTGAATAATACTTCAATGACTAAATACCCAAATTATTAACAGGAAGAAATGTGTAGTAATTTTTCAACCAGAATGCAGAATGCACAATTGCACGACAATAGATCTTGCCTATTTTGGTTGTTGTTTTTTTCCATCCCCAGGGGTAGGATATTCAGGGTTTCTATAGACAAGGGTTTTCCTTGTGCTATAACTCTCTGATATACATGTGGGGTCCAACAATAGTACTTGACCCAATATCTCAGGGAACCAACTAAAGAGGCTAGATTGTGCCCTTAGTCATACTACTCAAATACCTAGGTACTAGAGAGTATATTTCGAAGTGTTGTTCTTGGCGGCACTATAGCAGTCAAGCGGGTGATAGGTTTATCTACAGAGGGCTTCAAGAGATCTAAGATGATCTGTATACAGGTATTTTATGATGCGCTACCACTCAAAGGGGTACCAACAGGGGTTACAACGGTGGCCAACATATTTGCGCTTCAGTACCACTTGTATTTCTTGTGTGTATGACTCCCTGATTGCGGGTTTATGTGCATAACGACAGATCTCTATAGATTTAACACCTCGAAATATGTATCTACCCTCAAAAACTTTAACCCACAATTTTTTTTCGAGGAAGGTGCTCTAATACCACTTGTAGTATTCAAGATTTAAAATAGTATGAAGAACATAAATATTTTAGCTAGAAATGACAAAGAAATAATGACATAACTAGAACAATACTAGAATAATACCAGAATAACACCAGAAATAACACTATGATTATCGATAGCAATGTTCACTTGCCTCTTTGAGGGGGAAACCTCTAGTAGAGAAGATCTCTATTACAATAAAATCCAAGACAAGTTTTCTCATACCCTCTACTACTATTTATACTAAATCTGTCTATCCAAAAGAACAATCTAGAGGAAGATCCTTCTAGAAGCGGAAGCTTCTATTACGTCTTCTTGCATTTGACTTATTATTCCTTATTTCTAGGCCTTGTTCACATGGAATTATATTATTCTACCTACGTGAAGGGGCTAGGTATGTTAGGTCCCTAACAACACCGCCCCAAATTTTTGTTTTGGGCATTTTTTTTTATTTTTAGCAGTTTTCTAAATTAATCCTAGATTAAAGGATTAGGGTTTTGGTAGCTACGGAATACCTAAAATATTGTATAAATTTTATTTTGAATGGTGAAATTAAGAATGAAGAGTTGAAAGGTGCGACACCAAGGAAGGTTGGTTTTCTCATGTTTAAGGGTTTCCAACATAAATCTCTATGTATTTTGTGTATGAGCCATTGATTAATTTATGTTTTTCTTAAGAATATGTATGCATTTCTTTAATTTACAGGTTTAAAATTTACATGTTGTATCAGAGCTCATGTTTGTATTCAAGGGGACGCCTTTGTTGTTGAGGGTTTAGCTTGGTCTTGATAGATCAATTTTATCTTGGGTCTATGATAAAATTGGGTTCAGTGGGAGTTTTTACAGTGGTGATTCGAGTGTAGAAAGAGGAATGGAAAACTCTTCTAGAATCGAGATAGAGAATTTCAACAATAAAAACTTTGAGTTATGGATGCTCAAGATGGACGATCTTCTTGTATAAAAATTACAATGGATCATTGTGGATCTTGGTACATAGCCTATTGGTTCACAGTCTACTAGCACACAGTCTACTGGTACACAATATTATTGTACACAAACTACTAGTACACAACCTAACGGTATGTCGAAGGAATATTGGGAGAAGTTGGATAGAAGAGTAAGGAGTACTATTTGAATATGTCTGGTAGATTCTGGTTTTTTTTAATGTCTTGGGAGAATATAAAGCTAAGGAGTTATGGGATAAGTTAGGGAATTTGTATCAATCAAAGTCCCTTGTAAAAAAGTTGTTTCTTTGAAATAAGTTGTATCATCTTAGGATGGAAGATGGAGATTCTGTGATAGAACATCTAAATGCCTTTAATACTCTAGCAAGTCAACTTTTATTTTCTAATATTACAATTGCAGAAGAAGATAAGTGTATTAATTTTTTATGTTCTTTTCCAAACTCTTGGGATAATCTGGTTGAATAAATTGGTAGTACCACTCAATCTACATTGAAGTATGAGGATGTAGTTGCATCCTTGTTATCTGAAGAGATGAGGTGGAAAATCCTGGATGGTCAAAGCACAGATTCTTTATTTGTAAGAGGTTGTACCCAAGATAAGAATCCTAGTAAGTCTTTGAGGGGAAGATCTAAATATAAAGGTAGATCTAAGTCTCCAGGAAAATATTTTAGGAAATGTTGGAAGTGTGGTAAAGAAGGGATTTATAAGAAAGATTGCAAGTCTAAGAAGGTTGATAATCCAAATGGATCTAATAATGCCTCTTCCACAGAGGAGAAAACCTCCACTGAAGAAGGAGGTTATGTTTACCTGGCATCTACAGGTACACATGCAAACTCTGGTGTATGGTTGATCGAATCAGGTGCATCATGTCATATGAATCCTCACAGGGAGTGGTTCTATGAATATGAAAAATATTATGGTGGTGATGTATTCCTAGGAGATGACTCGACATCCAAAACCATGGGACGTGGAAGGGTTAAGTTGTTATTAAAAGATGCAAGGATTAGAACTCTCCTCGGGGTTCTTCACATTCCAAAACTAGCTAGGAGCCTAATATCTGTAAGCAAGTTAGATGATGCAGGTGTGGATACTGTATTGGGAAAGGGAACTTACAAAATGGTATGAGAAGAAATGGTGTTGATGAGGGGAGTTCAGTGTGGAACTTTGTACAAGTTGTTCGGAAGAACTTATACTAATGGGTGTAACAATTATGTTGTCCATGAGTAGAGAAATAAGGAAGAAATGAAAAATATTGTTCCTAGAAAGAAGACCATGTTGTGGCATCAAAGACTCTGGAATATTGGAGAAAAGGGCCTTTGAACACTACATAGTAAAGGTATGGTTGAAGGTATATCTAAGTGCACTCTGGATTTTGATTTCTGGGAACATTGCATATATGGTAAAAATAATCAAGTAAGATTCTCATCTTGTGATACAAGATAAAAGGGGATCTTAGAGTTGATACACAGTGATGTGTTTGGACATGTGAATGTTCCATCACTAGGTAAATCTGTGTATTATGTTTCATTCATAGATGATTCTCAAGGAACATGTGGATTTATTTTCTTAGAAATAAATATGAGGTATTTGATAAATTTAAAGAGTTTAAGGCTTTGGTAGAAAATAAGACAAAGAAGAAAATAAAGGTATTGAGGATAGATAATGGTGGAAAATTCTGCGGAAATGAATTTAAAGCATTCTCTAAGAAGTGTGGTATAGAAAGGCGGAATACCACTCCACACACACCTCAGCAAAATGGAGTTGTAGAAAGGATGAATAGGACACTTATGTAAAAAGAAAGGAGAATTCTTAGTTTTGTCGAGTTAGGACAGGAATTATGGGTAGAGGAAGTGGGTACAACATTTTACCTGGTTAATCGATCACCCTCATCAGCGATGGATGATAAAACTCCACACGAGGTATGGACTAGTAAGAAACCCTCTCTTGAACATCTCAGAGTGTTTGGTTTTGATGATTATGTACATGTTCCAAAGGAAAATATGAGAAATATGGATAATAAAGTTCAAAAGTGTACCTTTATTGGTTATAAAGATTGTGTGAAAGGTTATAAGATTTGGAACCTAGAAACTAAAAAGATTGTTTACAGTCAAGATGTTGTTTTTAGATAGGTTAAAGATGTTACCAAACAAGAATTCCTACCAAGAAAGAAGAACTTGAGAAAATAGAGCTCCAGTTGGATGATGCAAAATCTAAATCAACTAAAGAAGATGAAGCAGAAGAAGAAGAACCTCATACCCTAGTATTGAGGAGATCAGTGAGGGAAAGAAGGAAATCAAAAAGGTATAGTCCACCTGATTTTTGTTCTAATTTTTCTTTATCTATTACTGATGATGATCCCAAAACTATCGGGGAAGCAGTGAATTCAGAGGATCGTTAACTCTGGAAGAAGGCCATGGGTGACGAAATGGATGCCTTGGATAAGAATGAGGCATGGGATCTAGTTGAGTTGTCAGCTCGAAGAAAATATTTTGGTAGAAAATCGTTGTTTAAGAAGAATGTTAATGAAAAAGGAAAAGTGGAGAAATACAAAGCTCGATTATTAGCAAAAGGTTATTCCCAGATAGAGGGAATTGGCTTTGGTGATATTTTTTATCCTGTTGCCAAGTTAACTTCTATTAGATTTATTTTATCCATTATGGCTTATTTTGATCTTCAAGTGGAATAGATGGATGTGAAGACAACATTCCTACGTGGGGATATAGAAGAAGAAATATACATGAAGCAACCAGAAGGCTTTGTAGTGAAGGGAAAGAAAGATCTCGTATGTAAGCTAAAGAAGTCACTATATGGTCTGAATCAATCACCTAGGATGTGGTACCAAAATTTTGACACATACATCCTTGGATTGGGATTTGTGAGAAGCAGGGTTGATCACTGTGTATATTCCAAGTAGGTTGGTAATCACTTCATTTATGTAGTTTTGTATGTTGATGACATGTTGTTGGTAGGAAATAACATGGATGATATCAAGGAGGTGAAATCACATCTATCCTCCAATTTTGAAATGAAGGATATCGATGTTGTTAACTTCATTCTGGGAATGGAGATTAAAAGAGATTGTGAAAATAGGAAACTCTAGTTGAATAAGAGAAAATATGTTGAGACGATACTGCAGAGGTTTAATATGCATGGAAGTAAACCGGTCAAGGTTCCTATTCCTATAGGTGTAAAGTTATTTTCATATAAGTGTCCCAAGACATGGGAAGAATAAGAGGACATGTCCCATGTTTTGTATTCCAGTGTAGTTGGTAGTTTGATGTATGCAATGGTCTGTACTAGACCAGACATTGCACATGCAATGGGAGTTTTGAGAAGGTATATGTCTAAAAAAAGGAAGGAGCATTAGACAACAATTAAGAGATTCTTTGGGTATTTGTGTGGCACTACCAGTTATGGATTGTGCTACCAGAAAATACTAGGATTGGACAAAGTGTTGGACATACATGGGTTTGTTAATTCATAATGGGATGGAGATCTGGATCGCATAATATCTCCAAGTGGGTATGTGCTTAACCTATTTGGAGGATAAATCAATTGGATGAGAAAAAGACAGGTTGTAGTGGCACTCTCAACTACAAAAGTTGAATACATGGCAACCACTCATTCAAGCAATGAAGTAGTATGGTTACAAAGATTGTGTTTAGGTATTGGGTTGGTACAACATGCAGTGAGAATAGATTATGACAGTCATAGTGAAATATTCCTCGCAAAGAGCCCTGCTTATCATTCAAAGACAAAGGATATTGATGTTCAATATCACTTTGTAAGCGACATGGTTGAAGAAAATAAGGTGTTACTGGAAAATGTTGACACTTTTAATAATGTTGTAGATTCAATGACAATGTCTATGAGCACATAGAAGTTCTCCTAGTGTAGAGTAACAATGGGCATTTTTTCCCTAGATTGTTGACTATGTAATCATGTGAACCCATGTATGAAAAGAAAACAACAAGTGGGAGAATGTTGGGTATGTGTTATATTCTTTGCAAGTGTGTGTGTGTGGGTGCATCATATTCGACAAATTTATCTGACGATCCCAATTTCCTTCGCCCTTGGTGTCTTGTGCATTAGGTGATTTCTCGAGGGGGTCCCAGGAGGGGCCAAGATTTCCCCCTCTGGTTACGCACATCATTTGGGGCAGCACCCTGAAATTTTCTTTTTGGGCGATTTTTTTTATTTGAGCGGATTTTCCTATTTTTAGCGGTTTTCTAAATTAATCCCAGATTAATGGATTAGAGTTTTGGTAGCTACAAAATACCTAAAATATTGTGTATGTTGTATTGTCAATGGTGAAATTAAGAATGAAGAGTATAAAGGTGAGACACCAAGGAAGGATGGTTTTCTCCTGGTTAAGTCTTTCCAGCATAAATATATGTGTACTATGTGTGTGAGCCATTGATTAATTTTTGTTTCTCTTAAGAATCTGTATGCATTACTTTACTTCACATGTTTAAAACTTACATATTTTCCATACTCATTTCCCTTCTTATCCCTTTCTTTCTTGACTTGACTTATACTTACCCAAGTTAATTGTACTCTTTCCCATGCTATCCAATAACTATTGGATATGACTCCTCACACTGACCCTCTTACATGAGTTTAATGATTGGATTTAGGAACACTCAAAAACAAATAGAAGGTTTACATAATGATAATAACAATTCAGGAATGTGGGTTGGATTAATACCCATGAATAATTCCCCCTTGAACCCCTCTTTCTTGTGGAATCATACCCCCCATCATTCTTCATCGCTTTCTTATCGCAACCAATTATTACTATTATTATCAATTATTTCAATGTATATAATATACCATTCATCCTCTAGCCACAATAAACCAATACGGCTTTGTTGTTCCCCCACAACTTCCCATTGAAATTCTCTAACTTAGGGTATTTCAGTGGCTACCCCCTATCAAAATTTTGGAAAGGTACTCCATAATTACCTACTTTATTTGATACTAACATAAGAAACTAGTATTTTTCTAATATAGTATAAATCCTAACCCTGGAAGAAATCATGAGAGTCAAACCTCTTAAGATTTTCCACTTGTTCATTAATTTTCCCTTTTCCCAAAAGACCAAATTATGAGTCACGATTGAACCTCAAAGGATATCTTCACCTATATAACCATCCCTGAGAGATATAGAACCAATATCTACCTAAGTAATTTCTCCTTATATTGAATAAATAAACAACTCTAATTTATATTTCGATAGGACATTTCCAATAATACTATCAGAAAGTGCTTTGTTGGAATCATTATTGTCAGAATACCTTTCACCCTTGTAAGCGTGACTCTGATGAGATCCTTTCCAATATACCCAAATCTAACACATAAATTTCCACTTATTTACGGAGTGGTTACCTTGTGGATATGTGTCAGTTGATTATTGGAACTTGGATTTCATCTGAATGATAATAAATTAGCACGGGAATGGGTCCCTTAGAGAACTAATTACAGTACATGGAAAAGGAGGATTGGTCCTTTAATTTTTTTATCCACAGGCCTTGCGCCCCTCATGAGTGAAGCGTTTATTGTAAATAGGATTATTGAGCAAGTAATATGCATCGATACCTTTCTCATTGGATTCTTATTTTTACAATTCGCTTCCTCTCCAATACTATCCCCTTTTGATAGCACATAAAATACCAAGTTTTATGCAAATTGTGACCTCTTATGTATATCCTTCCTCCCAATGTATAAATGGAATATTCCCTCAATACTTCTATCCTCATAGCTTCAACATAACATAACTTCCTTTCTCTGATGGTGATCCACTTCGATAACACCATCGGAGGGTAGTCCATCAGAGTAATTTTTTGGACTTAATTTTCCCTTTCAATGAGTGCCCTCTCTGAAAGTACGCCAATCTTGACACATGTCATGATGACTTTTCCTCAACACTTTTCCATATGTAAACAAGGAATTTTATTTTATACCTTCCCGTTGGAACAAATAATGTCCACATAATTTCTCCTCTATGATGACAGTTCCTTCCCACAACACTCTCAGATATTTCCTGACCCAACCAATGACTGTTACACCTTCGATACATGGATTTGAGTGATTTTTCATTCCAAGAACATTAATGGAATTGTTACCTCATGCTTGAAAATGATTTTCCTCCACTAAGCATTAATTACAAGGGTTAGGGTAATTTTCACCTACATAACACCATTTAATCCCTAACTATTTCATTAAGCATTCTTGGAAATTTGCAAAGAACTCTGCTCTACATTCTATGAATAGAAGTTAGCTTTTGATTTTGACCAAACCTTGGGACAACAGGTATGCGGCTGGTTTAACTTATGTTTTCCTATACTGTTATATATATTTAGTAGACTTATGTGGTGTTTCTTTCGTTAGAGGACATAGCATGGACACCATGTTGCGCCCACAATCCAGGAAGGGAAGAAACCCCGTAGAACCTACACTAGTGCCTATACCTGCACCTACGAAAAATCTAGGTGAAATTCTTGTTACAAATACCAATTATCACAACCGACTGTATCAATGTCCTAAGTATGAAACAATATACAAAATTTTCAACACCAATGGTTTCCTTACAACTATGCAGGACAATGATGTCTCAAATAGTTTGACGAGAGTACAACTACAATTATGAGAAAATCGAGAATCCAAATAGCTTCTATGAGGCTTGGAGACATAAGCCTTCAATTCCACCTTTCAAAGCTTGTAGTTTCCCTAAAAAAAACATTTTTGAAGAAATTCAACAAGGAGAACAAGGATTTTTCTCAGTTAATGGAAGACTAGTGGTGTGATGAAGACAAAAAATTCAAGCAAGGTAGAGGTTAATTCCTTCCCAGTAATTCAAAAAGTCGTACAAAATGTTAACTACCATGATACGCAAGATTTATGGAGAAGAGAAGAGAAATCATTTTCAAATGGAATGTTTGTCCATGGCCTACATAGTGGTAAAGACAAGACACGTTTTCAACAAGGTAGAAATACTAAACTTCAATATCTTCCAGAGCATCAAGAATGTACTAGGTATGAAAAATCCTGGTTTTTACATGTTTGCATACCTTGTTGATGATATATGATCCTCTATAAAATTTCCTATATTTTGATGGTGTTGGGACCAAGATTATCCTTGTGTACAAGTTTATTGTTCAGAGCCATGGGACATAAACTACAACAAATACATTTATGATATATGTGATTGTTTCCTCGCTCCCTTGTATACCATATGTTTTGGATAGCTAGCGTACAATATATCTAAGGAGGCCATAGCTAGTATGAAATATATATCAGATTGGTATTTATGAAAGTACTACAGATACATTGGGGTCTATGGGAACTCTGAGGCCCCAAACCTCCTTCCTAAATATGTCTCTGATAGGATTTTAATTTGGGAAATTTCCTACCAAACTATGGGAACATGGATAAACTATTTTCTCTCAGGTATTAGTAAACATATTTGGTCCACATTCCTTATTAATATAGGAAATTACCCATTTTTAAACAGTCCTCATGCTATAAATGAAGCAGAGGATTTGCAAGAGTTATGTTTGTGCCTAGGAGAATCCCAAGGGCATGACCAACAAAATATGACACTAAATCATGTCAAATAAATTCGCCTCACTCACAACGTGATCAATGTAGTAAATTTTGTAGAGGAGGTATTCAAAGGACACTTGTTCTTTGAAGAATTTTTGAAAATGTTACAAGATGATGTGGCCAGAGAAAATATTAAATTGAAAGAATAAGAGAAGAAGAGAATAGACTAGGAATGGTTCTAATTACTTTCGGATAAGGACTAGGAAATCTTGGAGGAAAAATAATATGAGGAGAAAAGAAAATAAGATGAGAGAGACTAGAAGGCAATGACAAAAGAATAAGAATATCAGAAAATACAAGCAGAGAAGAAAAAGGGCCAAGAAGACATCAAAGGGGAAGGTTCAAATTGAACCCAAGAATATTTCCAAGGTGGATGAGAAGAAGAAAAAGGAAGAGACAATAAAAAGTCTTGCTTAAGGAGTGGAATAAGAAAAAAAGAGGATACAATTTTTAGCCATCCATTAGCCAACAAAATTATTGAGTGGAAGGCAATGCTTGATCCAAAAGAAACTCCCATAAAATTGTCTCTTCTCTTCATGTGTTTGCAGGAGAAAATGCCATGTTTGTGTATGCAATAGTTGTTGTATTAGACAAAACACATACCTGGATTACTGATCTGGATATAATAGTAAATTATTAAAATGATGACATGAGTTCTAGAGGGAAATAATGATTGTAGAAAAACTCCATAAGGAGGAAATGGAAAAGGTTTTCCAAGAAAAAAAGGATAAGATAAATGCAGAATTTGAAACGAGAGCCCACACAAATGATTATTTATATAAGGAAGAATTGGATACACTTATGAAAAAGCACTCTGGAGAAAATTGAACAAATGAAGAACAATTATACACATGAATTTATCAATCTACACATAGAACAAGTAGAAGCCAAGAGATTTATTGAATGGTTGAAACACAAGGTCAGGGTTTAGAGAAAGAAAAATAAAATATTGAGAGAGCTCTTGAAGAAATAAAATAAAGAACCATCTCCCTAGAATTCATGAGGGTAGAATCCATACCATTAGTGAAGAACTACAATCAGAGCAAAGGAAGTGTTTCAACGTTTCAAATGACATCCACAAGAATAGAGATGACCAAATAAGACTTGAGGATCAGATTGATGAAATTAGGGACATATATCAAAATGTTAATGATGGATTTGATATAATTATAGATTGGAAAGGTGTGTATAAAAGTCCACAAGATACCTTGGCACTTTACTCCAGTAGACAGAATTTGAAAGACCGAGTCTTTTTTTATACATCAAAGCCTCTACTAGAGGATATCTGAAGCATTCAAAAAAAGGTAACAAAGTCATATAAAGGACATTGGAATCCTTCATATGAAATCCTATAAGAGTTCTGGATGAAAATCATGCTTGAAATCGATGAGGAAACCCCGGTTGAATTAAGAATAACTGAAGTGAAAGAAAGAAGGGAATATAGTCAAGAAATATTGACTAGCTTACTGAATTTAATCAAGAAATTTTGCATGAGTACTTGATGAAACCAACTAGGCTAATCACACTAAATGAGAGATTTATAAATAAGAAAGAGAAATAATTAAAACTCAAAGTCACAACCAAAATTTCTGATGGAGAGTTAGACTTTGAGAAGATGCAATTCAATAAACTAGAGAAGATCATGGAAATGTATGCGCTCTGGAAGGAATATCAGGATCATATGGAAGTGCAGAGGATATCATGATTGTTCTAATTTTGTAGCTAATTTCTTTTTTATTTTTGTTCATTCTCTTTTTGTAATCTGAATTGGAATATGAAGAGACAAACCCAGATTGCCCTCTCACAACAAGAATTTTAAGAATGTAAACAAACCCTCTTGTTTTATAAAAGAGGAGACTACAATTAAGAAATGTAGCTTTATCTCTAATGTATCAGAATAGTACTATTATAGTATGATTAATAGAGAAAGAGACATTGATGGAAATTTCGGATTCAAATATGTGCATATGAGAATTTTCGTTTTGTATATGTCTATTGTATGGATGTTATGGAGCATGGTCCTATGTATTTCTTATTTATTGTGTTCTATATATTTATACATTCTGCATTTCCTTAGATGTACAACAACGGTGTAATAAGTAGGTCAAGAAATTAATTGTTGTTCAACTTAATTCACTATCATTTTTAATATATTATTCACATGAATGAACTTAATATTTTGTAGATAGTAATATCTTCCACTGTACTCATTTTTATTAGTTTTCTCCTTATCACGATAGGTTAAAGTAGCATAGAATTGCCTTTAGAATATATTTAGACAACAATATTTAGATCTATTTTATATTTTAATTTATTTTAGAACATTTTGTTCTCATATTCATATTTATATAATAGTTTAGAGTGAAAAACAGGCCCACGTACTTGTCGAAAACACTATTCCAAATGAGAGTGGGCCTAATTGGGATCTGGCATCGGGCATTCTCCCTTACCTTCTTGACAAGCCAATCTAGACTCGTCAATGGAAATGGCACTAGAAGGAGGGCCATAGAACTGAATGGATGTTAATAAGTTACCAAACCCTACCTATTATATTTCATTGATAAACACTACTTGAACAAGTGATTCTCAACACATCGACCTTGAAAAATTTAATTCCTCAGTATTACTTTGTGAATACTGTTGGACAACTGAGAGGGGGGGGGGGGTGAATCAGTTGTTACTGAGCTTAAACAATTATGTTTCTTTTTAAAACTCTTTGCAGAAACATTGAATGTTGATCACAATAATGCAAAGAAATAAACACAAGCACATTCAGCATTAGTCACATATATGAGAAACATAGATACAAATATTTTCTGAGGAAACCCATGCAGGGTAAAAACCTCTTTTTCTTTTATATGATAAGTAATGGTTACATTCTTTACAGTATCATACATATGAGCACCAACTCATAATGAGGCTACAAACTCAACTTTGCAAGCTGCCACTTGCTGAGAGCACCAACTCTCTGTTTTCTCTAGCACCAACTAGAAGGAAGCACCGACTCCCTGGTTTCTCTAGCACCAACCAGAAGGAAGCACCAACTCCCCGTGTTCAAGCACCCACTTGAACTTCTGAGGACAACAGTCCTCCCTAGCACCTCCCAACCACCCTGAAATATAAATCTTTGCTTCTAAAACTTATTACAGTGATATAATGATCAACAATGGCTTACCTGACTTATCACTATTCTGCTGCATCTCGTTGCTCTTTCTGCCACACTACCTTTCTGCACATTTCACTTGTGTTGTCTGGTCTTCTGCTTTTTATGCTCTGTGTTCCATCTCCATTCTCTGCATAGTTCCTCTTCTATGTTATTCAGCTGCTGCACTCTGATCCTTCTTCACACCTGAATCACCTTTACAAGAAACAATCTCAACAACCTCCAACAACGACAACAACAACACCCCTTCTCTTCTCTGTACTTTGTATTTATATCTTCTATGCACTTTGTGCATGCAATGTTCTCCATTCCTCTGCATGCTCCAACTGCGCCAATCTTCTCCACCTCTCGAGTGCTCTGCATGATCTTCATCATAACTCTTCAGCTTCTCTAGTCGTTTTCCCAAGTGTCTTCTATTCCTCTGGCTGAAACCATCAGTGGTTTCTGGTAGTTTTATTGTTGCATGAAACAATATCCCTGCGATCAATACTTGATCCAACGGTTCAGATCCAATCGATATTTCATATATCGCGATTTCGACACTCTTGGCGTTCATCGTTTTACTCACTCAAAAATATCGATCCCCGAAACTCCGATGTGGAGCTTATCCAGACTGACTCCTTCTCTTCTCGTGACCCAGGGCTGTGACCATAGCCTTATGTCTATCCATATTGCGATTCACGAAAATCTGACACGGAGTTGAACCAACAGTCCAGATATGAACTTGTTTCAACGGCCACGATTGGATCATGATATCGCACATCGCGAAATCGGGATTCTTGTTGTATTGAGTTCTTTCCATTTTGAATTCATGATCCCCGAAACTATGATATGGAGTTACATCTATGGTCCTGATCATTTCTGGATCTGACGGTCCAGATTCACTCGTGATTTCGCATATCGCAAAATCAGGATTCTCGTTGCATTGTGTTCTTTGCCTCATGAATTTGCGATCCCCGAAACTCCGATACGGGCTGTGATCAACGGTCCTGATCAACACTTGATCCTATGGCTCAGATCATTTCACAATTTTTCATATCGCGAAATCGGCATTCTTGATGCAATGAGTTATTTGCCTCTCGAATTCGCGATCCATGAAACTCCAATATAGACTTGAATCAACGGTCCAGATGCGATATTTATTCAGTGGCTGCAATTAAATCGTGCAATCTCTCATCGTGAAATCGGCATTCCTGATGTCAAGTGACTTTGTCATTTCAAAGTCCCGATCCCCGACACCTCTCCATTGACTGGAATCAACGGTTCAGATTTAAATTTAATCTGATGGCTCATATTACATCGCGATATCGCATATCGTGAAATCAACATTCTTGATGTCAAGTGACTTTGTCATTTCAAAGTCCCGATCCCCGATACTCTGCTAACGTCACACGTGGTTTGACACGTGTTAAATACTGCCACGTGTCACTCTGATTCATGACTTACATGTGCCTGAAGTGTTGAATCTGCCTGAAACCTATCATTCCCTGGTTGTGCCACGTGTCCCTAGCTGACAGGGTCTGCTATCGTGAGTTGGATCGACGGTCTATATCACATGTTGATCTGACGATTCAGTTTCAGTCGGGATTTCTTTCATCACAATTTCGGGGTTTCTGTTGTAATTGTTCACGGGAATCATGAAACTCCGATTCCTGATTCTCCGATGAAGCCTCCTGTCGAGCTTCTCCCGGTGGCGCCCGATCACTGCCACGTGTCCTTCCAAATGGATGGTCCCAATTATGTCGGGATATCGAGACTTTCAATGTCCCAGTTCTCACAACCTTGAGAACTCCGATCTCCCGATGGCTTATCTCCCTCGCAGCTTCTGTAGATCTGACGGCTGTCGGCCTTTCGAGAAATTTGAATGGGATCCAATGGTCATTGGATCTTTGTCCTCCTTCTCCTCTGCAAACTCCTGTATCTTGAGCTTTGCTGCGCACGTTTTCCTCAATGTTGTTCCTCCTGAGATTTCACGTCCGAAGCCCCAAGGGATTTTATCCTTCTTATCCTGCCATCTCCACTGTTTTACTTGCCATCAATGAAAAGCATACGCTACTTGTTAAACTTTTGCCAACAATCTCCCCCTTTGGCATTGATAGAAACTATAGCACCTGAATACTTTTCTCCCCCTTTGACATCAATGTCAAAGAAGAGACATGCTCCCCCTGAGCTATTGCAGTAAATGTAGGAGGCATTAGATAATCAAACAATACAAATCTCCCCCTAACAGGATGGACTCTTTTAGGTGTGAAACGAAATGACACCCAGCTTCTGCCTGAGATATTCAAACGGTGTCTTCGCTAGGGTCTTAGTAAAGATGTCTGCAATTTGTTCTGAAGTGGGAATGTAATGGCCCTGAACAATCTGATTGGTGACCTTCTCTCTTAGAAAATGATATTTTATGGGAATATGTTTTGTCTTGGAGTGGAGGACAGGATTTTTAGACACACTGATGGCACTTGTGTTATCACAATGAATTGGGATCGGTGCAGTATATTTTACCTCTAAGTCTGCAAGTGTCTGAATCATCCATAATACCTGTGTGCAAGAGGTAGCAGTAGCAATGTACTATGCCTCTGTGGTTGATAAAGAAATGGAACCTTGCTTTTTACTAAGCCAGGCTACTAAAGAGTTACCCAAGAAGAATGCTCCTCCACTGGTGCTTTTTCTTTCATCAACACAATTTGCCCAATTTGCATCTGAATAAGCAGTCAACTGAAGACTTTGATTTATAGGATACCACAGACCATAAGTCATTGTTTCATTTAAGTACTTGAATATTCTTTTGACAGCTTGCAAATGACTCAGTTTAGGTGCAGCCTGATATCTTCCTACCATTCCTACAACATGCATTATGTCTGGGTGAGATGCTGTAATGTACAAAAGGATTTCTATCATTGATCGATATGAGCTTTGATCAACGTCAGGTGAATCATCATCCTTGCTTAATTAACATCCAGTTACCATAGGTGTACCCACAGGTTTAGCATCTTCCATTTGAAACCTTTTCATCATTTCTCTTAAATATTTTCCTTGAGAAATGAAGATTCCATCAGACCTCTGAGTAATTTGCAGACCAAGGAAAAATGTCAGTTCTCCTATCATAGACATTTCAAATTCAGACTCCATGGAAGAAGCAAACCATTGTACCAGTGAGTCCTTGTTACATCCAAAGATGATGTCATTTACATAGACCAGTACGATGAGAAAATCATTATCCTCTATCTTAATATACAAATTGTTGTCAGTTGTTCCTCTCTTGAACCCTTTGTCTTTGAGATACATATCCAGTCTATGATACCAGGCTCAAGGGGCTTGTTTTAAACCATATAAAGCTTTCTTCAACTTGCATACTAAGTTAGGGTTATCAGACAATTTGAAACCCTGTGTTTTTTCCATATAGACTTCTTCACTTAAATCTCCATTGAGAAAGGCTGACTTGACATCCATTTGTTAGACTTTAAACCTTTTATGACAAGCATAGGCAAGAAACACTCTTATAGCTTCTAATCTTGCTATGGGCGCAAATGTTTCATCAAAATCCAGTCCTTCTATATGAGCATAGCCTTTACAGACTAACCTCTCTTTGTTCCTGATAACTTGTCCTTGCTCATTCATATTATTCTTAAAGATCCATTTGGAGCCAATGACATTTTTGCCTTCGGGTCTTTGAACCATCTCCCATGTATTGTTTTTCTCAATCTGATCAAGTTTTTCATTCATTCCTTTAACTCAGTGATCATCTGTGTTGGCTTCATTAAAATTCTTGGGTTCCAGCATGGATATGAGAGCTATATGATATTGTTCAGTGGTTTTGATTAGCTTTCTCCTGGTTTGTACCCCTTTTTCTTTTTCTCCAATTATTTGACTTGCAGGATGATTCTTTTGAATGATTCTGGAGGAGGAATTTGTAGTTGACTTTTGATTTGAGTCTGTCTGAGTGTTTGAGTCTTCATCTAATTCAGAGTCTTCATTTTCTGATTCTTGGACCTGTTCATCTTCATATTTAGCTATGTCTTTTGTAGAAGACTCATTACCGTACACCTCTCTTGATGGGATTCCTTCATCAATTTTTACATCAATACAGTCAACCAGTTTATGCAGCTTCTTATTATAGCATCTGTATCCTTTATTGTTTGTATCATATCCTAAGAAGATACCTTCATCATCCCTATCATCATATTTTTCAAGGTTCTCATCATTATTCTTTATGTAGCATTTACTCCCAAAGACTCTGAAGTGTTTAATTGAGGCAGGTCGTCCAAACCATAGTTCATAAGGGATCTTGTCAGTTTGTGGTCTGAGGTGGGCTTTGTTAAGAACATGGACTGTTGTGTGTATTGCTTCTACCCAGTAGGTTTGACCAATGTTCTTCTCATTCATCATTGACCTGGCCATTTCCTGCACTGTTCTGTTTTTCCTTTCAACTACTCCATTTTGTTGTGGAGTTCTTGGTATTGTGTA
>ML783932.1:113330-140195 GCA_009831015.1 Picea engelmannii | reverse complement strand
CATTGAATAGAGGGGCCTTATTGGTTGAATTTCCTTCATGCATTGACATGTTTAATCTCTGGGATCTACCCTTAGATAAAAGGGGCCTACTCTGATACCAATTGTTGGACAACTGAGAGGGGGGGGGGGGTGAATCAGTTGTTACTGAGCTTAAACAATTATGTTTATTTTTAAAACTCTTTGCAGAAACACTAAATGATGATCACAATAATGCAGAGAAATAAACACAAGCACATTCATCATCAATCCCATATATGAGAAACACAGAGACATATATTTTCCGAGGAAACCCATGCAAGGTAAAAACCTCTTTTTCTTTTATATGATAAGTAATGGTTACATGTTTTACAGTATCATACATATGAGCACCAACTCATAATGAGGCTACAACCTCAGCTTTGCAAGCTGCCACTTGCTGAGAGCACCAACTCTCTGTTTTCTCTAGCACCAACTAGAAGGAAGCACTGACTCCCTGGTTTCTCTAGCATCAACTAGAAGGAAGCACCAACTCCCTATGTTCAAGCACAAACTTGAACTTCTGAGGACAACAATCCTACCTAGAACCTCCCAACCACCCTGAAATATAAATCTTTGCTTCTGAAACATATTACAATGATATAATCATCAACAGTGGCTTACCTGACTTATCACTGTTCTACTGCATCTCGTTGATCTTTCTGCCACACTGCCTTTCTGCACATTTCACTTGCACTGTCTGGTCTTCTTCTTTTTATGCTCTATGTTCCATCTCCATTCTCTGCACAGTTCCTCTTCTGTGCTATTCAGCTACTGCACTCTGATCCTTCTTCACACCTGAATCACCTTTACAAGCAACAATCTCAACAACCTCCAACAGCGACAACAACAACACCCCTTCTCTTCTCTGTACTCTGTATTTATATCTTCTGTGCACTTTGTACATGCAATGTTCTCCATTCGTCTGCATGCTCCAACTGCACCAATCTTCTCCACCTCTCGAGTGCTCTGCGTGATCTTCATCGTAACTCTTCAGCTTCTCTGGCCGTTTTCCCAAGTGTCTTCTATTCCTCTGGCTGAAACCATCAGTGGTTTCTGGTAGTTTTACTATTGCATGCAATAGTAGCCCTGCGATCAATACTTGATCCAACGGTTTAGATCCAATCGATATTTCATATATCGTGATTTCGACACTCTTGGCATTCATCGTTTTAGTCACTCAAAAATCCTGATCCCCGAAACTCCGATGTGGAGCTTATCCAGACTGACTCCTTCTCTTCTCGTGACCCAGGGCTATGACCATAGCCTTATGTCTCTCCATATTGCGATTCACGAAACTCCGACACGGAGTTGAACCAACAGTCCAGATATGAACTTGTTTCAATGGCCACGATTGGATCGTGATATCGCACATCGTGAAATTGAGATTCTTGTTGCATTGAGTTCTTTCCATTTTGAATTCACGATCCCCAAAACTCCGATATGGAGTTACATCTATGGTCCTGATCATTTCTGGATCTGACGGTCCAGATTCACTTGCGATTTCGCATATCGCGAAATCAGGATTCTCGTTGCATTGTGTTCTTTGCCTCATGAATTCGCAATCCCCGAAACTCTGATATGGGCTATGATCAACGGTCCTGATCAACACTTGATCCTACAGCTCATATCATTTTGCGATTTCGCATATTGAAAAATCGACATTCTTGATGCAATGAGTTCTTTGCCTCTCAAATTCGCGATCCAAAAGACTCCGATACAGACTTGAATCAACGGTCCAGATGTGATCTTTATTCAATGGCTGCGATTAAATTGCAAAATCGCTCATCGTGAAATCGACATTCCTAATGTCAAGTGACTTTGTCATTCAAAGTCCCTATCCCCGACGCCTCTTCATTGACTGGAATCAACGGTTCAGATTTAACTTTAATCTGATGGCTCAGATTACATTGTGATACGCATATCGCAAAATCGACATTCATGATGTCAAGTGACTTTGTGATTTTAAAGTCCCGATCCCTGATACTCTATTGACATCACACGTGGTTTGACACGTGTTAAATATTGCCACGTGTCACTCTAATTCGTGACTTACATGTGCCTGAAGTGTTGAATCTACCTGACACCTGTCATTCCCTCGTTGTGCCACATGTCCCTAGCTGACGTGGTCTGCTGTCATGAGTTGGATCGATGGTCTAGATCACATGTTGATATGACGGTTCAGGTTCAGTCGGGATTTCTTTCATCGTGATTTTGGGGTTTTTGTTGTAATTGTTAACGGGACTCATGAAACTCCGATTCTCGATTCTCTGATGAAGCCTCCTATCGAGCTTCTCCCGGTGGCGCCCGATCGTCACCACGCGTCCTTCAAAATGGACGGTCCTGATTATGTCGGGATATTGAGACTTTCAATGTCCCGGTTCTCACGACCTTGATAACTCTGATCTCCCGATGGCTTATCTCCCTCGCAACTTCTGCAGATCTGACGGCTGTCGACCTTTCGGGAAATTTGAATGGGATCCAATGGTCACTGGATCTCTGTCTTCCTTCTCCTCTGCAAACTCCTGTATCTTGAGCTTTGTTGCGCACGTTTTCCTCAATGTTGTTCCTCCTGAGCTTTCACATCCAAACCCCAAAGGGATTTTATCCTTCTTATCCTGCCATCTCCACTGTTGTACTTGCCATCAATGACAAGCATACGCTACTTGTTAAACTTTTGCCAACAAATACACCTTCTTTATTCTCTACCCACCGAGTTAATCCCCATTCTGAACCTTGTTCCCAAACCTCTTATTCCTTAGCCAATCCCAAAATTCAATGAGTAATTCAAGAATCCTACAAGCGTGTATTAACTCTTCAGTGGAGTAGGCAAACCAACCAGCTCACTATTGACTTTTCAATATTTGAAGGGTGGAGAATCCTTACATGGGAAGAATTGGCTCTTGAAATTCCCCACACCCATGATGGAAACACAATAGTCATAACATCGAATTATCACCTATTGCAACTCTTGCAAGGCATTTCAAAGCCATTGGATTTTGAATTAGAAAATTATCTAGATTTTGTTGGTGGTAGACCTCTTGTTCCTCCTAAATATCCACCCAAAGCACCAAGAGGTGAGATTGAATATGAACCTAAAGGGAAAGGAGAAAGGGGAATCCTTGTAAATCCTAAACTAATGGCCATATTTAATTCTAATTATCCCAACCCGAATAAACAAAATAACCATCCATGGTTAGTTCATGATGGTGTTGCAATTCCTAGGGTGTTCCATGACATGCCTAAGCAACCAGAGAAGTTTTTACCTAAATTTGATCCTAATAAGAAAAATTATACCGAGGACCTTATCAAGAAGTTCATTCTTGTTGTAATATTAATGAATGTGCAATATGAGGATGCCTCCTACATATTGTTTCATTGAACCTTTGAGAACAAAGCCTCAAAATGCTACTTCTCTTTAGCTCGAGATTCTATCCCTAGTTGGAACACTTTTGAAACCACTTTCATTGAAACATTTGGTGAATACAAGACCCCTGCAACTTTGGTTCTAGATATTTCCCTAATAAAAATGGATGCAAAAACATTAAGGATTTTAATCAAAGATTTCTCACTTTAATGAATAAAATTCCTCAAGCTTCCAAGATTGCCAAAGGTGTTTCTATTGAATTTTATACTTCATCTCTCCCTATTTCCATGGAAATGTTTGTAAAAAGGGGTGATAAAATACTTTAGATGCAACGTTTAAATAATTCACTAAAGTTGATAAGGACATGCTTAGTCTTAAGGGAAACCCTGGAATTGAATCTTCAAAGGATAAAACTGGGGTCAAAACCAAGACTAATGTGACCAAGCCCCTTGAATATAAGAAATAGCAAGACTCCAAAGATATGGAATCCCTCCATATAATTGTTAAGAAAATATCCAATGAAATTATTGATTTAAAAAAGAATTATGCATAAGGCTCTTCCAACCCCAAGAATTTTTTCAAATTTCAACCCAAAAATGAAAAGAGCACTCCTACTACCACTAACAAGACTCCCCCTTATGAAGAACTAAATAATGAAGATTGTGTACAATCCATCAAGGATTTGGTAATTAATACCCAAAAGTAATATAAGGAAGAAGAGGAGGGGGAAGCAAAACAATAGGATCAAACTCAAGAAACCGAAGAAACAGAGGAACAACTAGTCAATTATTTTTGGGATATTTATTTTCGATTAGGGTAATGAGAAGAAGAAGATGTTTATAAAATACATATTTCACAAAATGCAGTAAATACAAGAAGTGGAAGCAAGGAGTTTTCCCCTACATCTCTTGCAACCTTTGAACCTAACATATCAACATTTGAACCACAAAAAGAACCCTCTAATGATAAATCTACTTCGTCTTCTACCCCTCCATTGAAATTGGATTTTCTAGAAGATTTTAAAATAAGTAAGGCCAATGTATCTATGTTTCAACTCATGGAGCTACCTCAACTTCAACATAATTTCATCAAAACTCTGCAGGGCACTATTTCTAAAAACACTGAAGAAGCTAATATAGGGGTAGTGAAGGGGAAAATTAAGGTTGTCCATTCTACTAAAAAGACAACACCAAAGAGATAATTAGTTGTAAATGCATATTTAGCTAGGAAGAGATAAAATTCCACCACTCCTTCTTTCTTATTGACTTTTGAAATATTTAACAGAAATTTTTCATAACTTCATGTTAGACTTAGTAGCTTCCTCAAATGTTGTTCCCTTTAAAGTGTGTGAAAATATGAATACCAAGCCTGAAGAATCCGATATCCAAATCATCAAGTTAGATAGAGAAAGATTCAAATTCATTAGAGAGTTAAAGAATGTTTTGATCAGATTATCATCCAACCGTAAGGTGCAACAAAAAATTGACATCATCGTAGTTTATATCCCAGATACTTATGGGATGATTTTGAGCAAAGATTTGTCTTTTATGCTTGATGGATATTTTTCTACATATTAGTCACACTTATGGATTCCTTACAATGGTAAACCCAACCAAATTAGAGTAGACAGAGAAAAAAACATGAAACACGTGGTAACAGAATTAAATGATCCCAATGAACCCATAATGTTTAATTATTCTATTTTTGGAAACTATAGCTATGACACTTTATTTGAGAATCATACTGCTAATATTTCTTCTTATGTAGAATCAAACACATAATCTGAAATACTTCATTACACTCAAATTCTTGAGACTCATTATAATATAGTAGATAGGAATTACACTAACCCTGATGTACTTCCTAACATAGTATCTAGCTATAAATTAGAAGTGTATGTTAATTTTACTAACCCCAATATTCTAGAAAATAAAAAAATATGAGTCCATGACTAAATATAAGGAAGATCCTAACATGTGGACTTTAAATTTTGATGGATCCAAGTCTCTTGAAGGTGTAGGATATAGCTGCATATCAAAGTACCCTAATGGAAAGAAAATATTAAATGCATGCAAACTTGAATTCCAATGTACAAACAATATCATTGAATATGAATCTCTGCTACAAGGTTTGAGAAAATAAGTAGACTTGGAAGCATGGAAGATAAAGGTATTTGGTGACTGTGAAATTCTAATAAGACATGAAATAAAAATCATACATTTCCTTTCAAGTCACCCCAAAAACTATCGACATGAGGTATGGGAACTGATCAAATACTTTGATGCATTTAACATTAGTCCTATTCCTCATTCATTAAACTATGATGTTTATTTACTAGATAATGTCACATCTAAATTGATTCCACCCGAAGGAATACATCCTAACATTTTCTCTGTGGAATTATTGTACATGACTTCAATTCCAAAAAACATAACCAACTAGAGAATCTTTGATGATAACCAGTAGATAATCAACTTTCTACATTTGGAAAAAAACTTCAAAGATTCTATAATAGATGAAGTCCATCATGATAGGGATATGAATATTTATCTTCCCGACCCAACAAATAAGATAAAGAAAAGTAAAACCACTCATATCAATAGCAACCCTAAAAGTGTGGTAAGTCTTGAGAATCTCTTTGATATTTAGGACAAGTTAAAGATACTAACAAACTACAAAACAAATAGTTCAACTATGTAGTTTGAAGTGGTAATTCTTGGAACAAGCATATCCCAAGGAACATCAACCTTGGGAAGAACTTATCACCTGTTGAAAACAAAGAATTCATCAAGCTATTCAATGAATACAAGGACATATTTTCTTGGAATTATGATGACCTCAAGACATATGATCCAAAGATCATCCAAAATGTCATCCCCATAAAGCCTCAAAAAAAATCTTTTCAGTAGAAGTTGAGAACGATACACCCTAATTTAGAACCTCAGGTGAAGGATGAAATTGAATAATCTACTGGAAGAAAGAATAATCTTCCCAATCAGACACACTCAATGGATTTATATCCTTGTTCTTATAACAAAAACAAATGGGGACATAAGATTGTGTGTTGATTTCAAAAAATTAAATAAGGCTTTAGTGAAAAACAATTATCTCGTGCCACCTATGGAGAAAATATTACAATGTGTGTCAAGTTATAAAATTATCTCATTACTAGATGGATTTTTTTGGTTAGAATTGGGTTATGGTTTCCCGTGATGATTAGTTGAAAACTTCTTTTCGGACAAAATAGGGAACCTATGCAAATAAGAAAATACCTTTCAGACTAATAAATGTAGGGGAAAATTTCCAAAGAGCCATGGAAATTTCATTTACAGGACTAATCAGTAATTTTCAAGTGATATTTCCTAATGATGTCATTGTCTTCTCCAAATATAAAAGGTACCATATTGCCCACTTGAGGAAAATATTTAACAGATGCAAAAGGTATGGTATTTCAATAAATCCAAAAAAAAAAAAATTTGCAATCATTGAAGAAAAATTATTGGGAGTTGTTGTATCTAAATATGGAATGATGATATATCCTAAGATAACTAAATACATCTCAAATATTCATTTTCCCCACAACAATAAATCCATGCAATCATTCCTTGGGAAGATAAATTTTGTAAGAAGGTTTGTCTCAAGTTTCGTTGAAACTGCAAAGACCCTTCAAGATATGATAAAGAATAATGTTAATTATAAGTGGGGATCCAAGTAGAAAGAATAATTCATAAATATCATGGAATAGATAGCTCAAGCCCCTCCTTTGATGAGTCCTTTTTTCAAAAAAATTTCATACTTTATACCTTTTCTTCTAATATTGCATATGCAATAGACCTCACCCAAAACAATAATGAAGGGAATGAATTCCCAATTTCCTTTATGAGATTTGGGTTGCAAGGAGCAGAGCTAGATTACCCATAAAAAGATAAACAAGCCCATGTTGTCTTTAAAGTTGTAAAAAGTTCCAGACCATACCTACTCAAATCCAAGACCAAAGTGATAGTTCTATATCCTACTGTTAGAAATCTTTTGGTACAAAAGTATTTTAGAGATAAGAGAGCTAACGGGATGACATATTTACAAGAGTATGAACTGGAAATAAATCGTGCAAAGGTTTTGAAAGGACAAGGACTCTACAAGATGGAATATGAATCAACAAAAGATAGAAGGGGTGAAGATGAACTATATGAAGATCAAAGTTTATTGGATAAATAAATTTACTACATCCTTGCAAATACTGACCATGGCATTATGAAACTAAGTATTGTTTAACTCATGGTTCATCCCCACAATACATGGAACATAAGAAAAATAGAGCACTTAGACTCAAATCATCTCAATACCACCTAACTCAGGGGATTTTATTTGGGAATAATAATGATGGTGTTTTCTTGGGATGTTTGGAAAAACAAGATGAATAAAAGGTCCTCTCTGAGTTACATGATGATCCAACTAGGAGACACTTTGGGAGAGATACCACTGCACACAAAATTTTCAAGGAAGGTTATTATTTCCCCTATTTATTCATAGATTCACATACCTATGCAAGGATATGCCAAGAATGCCAGAATTCAGATGGAAGAGAAAAGAAGCATGTTTTTCCCCTACAACTGGTTACAATAAAATTTCCATTTCAGCAATGGGGTTTGGATGTGATAGGGGAAAACAACCCCAGCTCTTCTAAGCTGCACAAATACAACCTCATTGCAACAAACTATTTCACCAGATGGACTGAAGCAATTCCTCTCATGTCTATGAATGAAAATCAGGTTATATCTTTCCTTAATTATTCCATTATAATTATATTTGGTGTCCAAGAATCCTTAGTATTTGACAATGCCAAATATTTATCTTCTTTGAAATTAATTGAATATGCATTTCAAAAGAACATCAAAATAAAAAATTTAGCTAACTATTATCGTCGGGGAAATGGACTAGAAGAATCTACAAATAAAAATCTAATCAAAATTTTGAAAAGGACTATAACAGAACACCAAATAAATTGGCATTTATCCATCCACAATTCCCCATGGGATGATAGAGTAATATGTAAGGCTTCTCTGTGAAATTATCCTTTCTTTCTAGTTTATGGATAGGAAGCTATTTTTCCTACCCATGATATCTTACCTTCCCTACAACTAGCTCAATCTTACCAAGCCAATGAATGCCCAATAATGCAACAAATATTGGAAATGCTCCTTAAATTAGAAGAATAAAGAGAGAAATCTAAAAAGAATTTAATGCAACATCAAGAACTAATCAAAAGATGTTTTCATAAAACCTCTATGGGAAATAAGGATTTTCAAGAAGGTGATCTAGTTCTTAAATGGGACAATGCCAATGAAATGAAAGAAAACAATACCAAATTCCAAAATTTGTGGTTAAGGCCATACCAAATCCATGAAAATATAGGGTCAGGAACCTTCAGACTCAAGATCTTTGAGGGAGATGCGGAGGAACTCGGGAATAATTTGAAGGATGGAAATTTATATTAAAATGTAGAAACATGGGCTAATATTACTAGTCCTTAACATGAAAAATGTAAAATGTTTGGCGATAGTTTTGTAAAAATATTCAAATTTCTAAGGATTTTATATAGTTTCTATAAAATTTTGGCTATTTTTAAGGTAAAATAATTTTATCCTATGGAAATTGGGTGGATTACTTTTAGAAAAAATTGAAATTGACGTATAGTTTTTTGGGAAAAACCATGGAAAATTATCCCATTGGCGAAATTTATCCCCTAAAATCATCTGTGGAGGAGCTCCCTATCAATGGTAAAACGCTAAAAAGATACTTCTCCTAATCACCTTTCGGTATGTAGCCTTTTATATATTAGGATTCCTTATTAATTTCATTTTCCTTTTGAAGTTTTTCTTATGCTTTTAAATAAAGTTTTTTCTTGTTGATTTTCTTTTCATTTTATGATTTATTTTGTTCTTTGTTCGCGAATAAGGGCTATGTTGGTTATTCTCCATTAATTGCACAATTTTGACTAAAACAAAATAAGGACTATATACGAGAATTTGAGCTTAGCTCCCATGTGAACATCTCTTAAGTACCCAAAAGTGAAAAGGCTTCCTTGCATCATTACCTAGTTTACACAAAACAAAGACAATGGTTATATTGATAGGGGAGTTACTAGCTCATATTTGTTTCAAAGAGAAACCATCATATTGTTAATGCAAACTATTCATACTCATGATGAAAGTTTGTCTATAGTTATGTGATGATTCTCATATAGGGTTACTTGGTTTTCAAAAGATTGAAGAAAGCTCATAGTTACATATGTCTCCTGAATAATCTTCGTGACATCTTTCCCAATTCACTAAGTGTAAGGATCGTATTAGAATGTTCTCAAAATGAACCCATAAGGATAAGGTATTGACTGAGTCTATCATATCAAAGAACCTCTTATATCACCCTCCTTCCTAAAACACACATGTTTTTGGAGAAATACATATATTACAAATATTTAAGGGTGAATTCATAAAGAAATATCATAAGGAAGTTGGAAGAATTGACAATGGTGTGATAAGTACAAGGAAACCCTCTAGGGCTATGGATTCTCATTGGCAGCAAGGCCATGCTTGTATGATACCGAGGAAACTTCTATGATACCGAGGCATATCTATAATATTTTTAAATTTAAAAGGGGACAAATTAAGACAATCTGAGGGTGTATCTAAAAGTAGAGATAATTGGTTCTTCCTAGTAAGTCTCCATTTCTTGTGCCCAGACAACTTCCCACTAAAATTATCTAACTTAGGGGATTTCAGTGGGTGCCCCCTATCAAAATTTTGGCAAAGAACTCTATCACTACCTACTTGATTTGATACCTGTTGAAATTTGAGTATCTTCAGAAGATATTCTTATTATCAAACATTGTATTAGACCAAGAAAAAACCCTAAAGAACAATATTACATTATATTTGATAAGTCATCCCTATTGTTCCTATGTAAAAAATTTCCCTATTGTGCCTTGACAAAATTCAATTGTAAATTAAAAGGGGTAAAGTGTACAGGTTGTCCCTAGCCTAATTCTGCGGGGCACAAATTGTATCTATAAGAGGCTAGGTGCCTCACTTGGTAAAAACACAACAATCTCTCTCACACAAGAAAAGTGTGCAAGTCTGAGGAGGAGACATAGCTACAAAGGAAGGGTGTTATGGTGAAGGGTTTTGGTTATTTGTTGGAGGAATATCTTGGTCTCGTGGTGCGCTACCCTATTCTGGTTAGGCTATCTAGTTTATCTTTTGTTTTGTTAGATATCTCTTGGTAGAAACATTATACATGTTTTAGAATCTGTATTGAATAATACTTGTTGGGTTTTCTCCCCCAAGAGGGTTTCCCGGGATAAATCTTATGTATACTATGGATGTTTTTCTTTCAGTGATCATTATGTACTCAGTTTTTTTTTAATAGTCTAAAGCTAAACAATACTAAACACACTTAACTGCTTAAGAGAAATTTTATCATGGTATAGAGTGGGCTTGAAAGAAGTCATTTTCACAGTTTAGAAGAACTCACTGGAGAATTTGATACCATAGGAAGACTCCCCTAACCCTAACACATCTTTGTTTGGGTCTAGATTCTCATTTTGATGAAGTTTTGAAATCTACAACTGTTGCAACTCCTGCAACTGCACAAAACCCTACAAGATTATTTGTTCCACTTTCTAGAGGACATTGGTCAAGGTAAAACCACCTAGGAGCTTTCCTAAGGAGGGCACAACTTTCCCTTGGAGTAGAATTCAAAAATTCATATTTTGAAAATTTAGGGTTTCCTCATAAACCCTTTCTCAAGACATCTTGGCAGTTGCAGATTGAAGTTGGAGATGATCACCTTGGCATAGCATTTTGTGGTAAGCACAAAAATTTTCTTTGAATTTTTTTTATTTCTCTTATTATATTTTTGTTCAAAGACAAGATGGCTCCCATTACCAAGCTTGATGAGAAGCTTGAGGGTGTCGATAAATTTTGAGAATGGAAGTATAGAGTGATTCTCATTCTAGAAGAAAATGATCTAGAAGATTTTGTCAAAGAAGAATTTCCATAACCAAACAAAAATGAGGCCAAGGAAAAGTACAAAAAGAACCTGGTTAAGGAAAATAGAATCGTTGTTGATTCTATCAAGTATCATCTGATCCCTTATGTCTCATCATTGGAAACTCCCAAGCAAATGTTTGATGCCTTATCTCGATTATATGAAGGAAATAATATAAACCAGAAGATGACCTTGAGGAATCAACTCAAGTATTTAAAGATGCAAAATTCAGAAACTATCTAATCCTATTTTACAAGGGTGTCTCAAATCAAAGAATAGCTTGAATTCATTGGAGACACAATCGAAGAAGCCAGATTGGTAATGAATACTTTGAATGGTCTCCCCAGATATTGGGAATCATTCATTCACGGTATATGTTAAAGAAGAAGGATAAAAAGGTTTAGAAGACTATGGGATGATTGTACTCAGGAAGAAGATATATTGTAAGAAAGAGAAGATAAATTAGGCGATGAGGAAAATCAAGCCCTAGCAACACATACCAGAAAAGGAAAGAGAAAGAAGTAAGTTCACTTACACAAGAAGACTCACAAGTTTAAGAAGGATTTCTCAAATTACATATGTTACATCTATCAGAAGATGGGACACATTGCAAGAAATTTTCCAAACTCTAAAGGTCAGGTCATAAAAGGAAAGTATAAAATACATCATGCTCATAAAGCAGAAGATGATGAACCTAATCATGAGAAAACCAAAGAATAAGAATCAAGTGAAGAATATGTATTGATCTCAACTCTTACAGGTAAAGTCACTAATGGAAGTGACACATGGCTTATTGATAGTGGTGCTTCTAAGAACATGACTGGTTACAAGGATTCTCTCTCAGATTTAATTCAGAAAGATTCACCTCACAAGGTGAAGCTCGGTGATGATTATCAGTATCCCATTAAAGGTGTAGGAGAATCATCCTACAAGTTAGATTCTAAAAAACCTATGAAGATGAAAAATGTCTTGTATTTACCTGGTTTGAAGAAAAATCTTCTTTCCATATCATCTCTGGATGAGAAAGGATTCATAGTTTCTTTCATTGATGGTGAAGTCCCCATGTGGCCAAGAGGAAAATCTATTGATAATTCTCCACTGATTGGTGTCCAATAAAGAGGTTTATACAAGTTAAGATACATTTAGTTTCATGACTGGTACACAACGCAATTACTCCAAGTGAACTATGGAATATAATATTTTCTCACATACATTAGAAAGCCTTACCGATCGTGAGCAAGATCGTGACAATTTAGCTATAAATTCAAGTGAATCAGGAAGACATATGAAAGGGATGCGCACAAGGAAAGAATATGAAGAAACCATTTCCAAGAAGTGATAGAAAATCCAAAGGAGCCTTGGACATTATACATTCATATGTGTTTGGACCAATGTCAGCCACTTCACTTAGCAGGTATGTATACTATGTTTCATTTATTGATGATTTCTCATGTAAAACTTGGATTTATTTTTTGAAAGCTAAAATTGAAGTATTCAACAAGTTCAAAGAATTCAAGGAACTTGTTGAAAACCTATCTGAAAAGAAGATAAAGATATTAAGGTTAGATAATGGAGGAGAATTCACATCAGATGAATTCAAGGAATTCTGCAAGGAAGTTGGGATTAAGAGGGAGCTCTCCATTACCTCAAATCCTCAGCAAAATGGTGTGGCAGAATGAAAGAATCATACAATCATGGAAGCATTGAAGGCCATGATTCATTATCAAGACTTACTGATGCATATGTGGGAAGAAACATCTAAGACCATAGTATATGTGTGGAATAGAATTCTCCACCATGTACTTGGGAACAAGACACCCGAAGAAAGGTTTATAGGTGAAAATCCAGAGGTCATCCACTAGAGGATATTTGGTTGTCCAATATATGTGATGTTAGAAAAACAGGACCACAGAAAAATAAAATAAAACAAATGCGGAAACAAAACATAGAAGATACACAATACAATAGAGACACAGATTTACGTGGTTCACCTAGTGTTGGCTACATCCACCAGAGAAATTGCCAGGTCCTTCCTTTATTATTATCCAGCAAATGACGGGATACAACCTACAGCAAAACCCGTTGTAACTTCCTCTTCTTTCTCTCACAATCTCCTCTTAGAATACAATCCCCACCATAGTGCATAGCCACAATACATTTCCCTCATAACAGAGGGTTGCCTTCTATGGAAAAAAACCCTAACATAATTTCTATCGTTAGCTCTGCGACCTTATAATGAACACTCCAGATTTACAATGAAATTACAATATTCATTTACAACGTAATTTTTCCTTCGGGGGCTTCTCCTCAGGACCCCGCAGAGGGGGTACCCCCCCTCTGCACTCCCCCATGTGGAAGAGTGTACATACTTATGGGGTGTAAATTCTTCATGGGGTATAAACATGACTGAAAAACACAAGACCTCTGAATTAGGAATATAATCAGGCTCCACAACCAACATGTGCATGTCCCCAAGGACAAGAGATCGAGGTTGGACCCTTCAGGAAAGAAGGTCAAGAAAAAGGCCATGACCATACTCTAGTTACATGGAATTTTTAAGTGACATTATTGATGTTGATCCTACCAATTATGAAGAGGATGAAAATAACAAATAATGGAAGGATGACATGATTGAATAGTACCAGTCCATTGTAAACAATAATGTTTAGGATGTGGTTTCGAGACTGAAAAAGAAGACAATGGTAAGTTCCAAGTTGATTTAGAAGAAAAAACATTCAACAAACGAAAGTATAGAGAAGTACAAGGAAAGTTTCATGGCACATGGTTTCTCCCAGAAATAAGGAATAGATTATGAGGAGACATTTTATCCTATGGCAAGATACACTTCGATTAGATCTATACTTATGATAGTTGTAGTAAAGAAGTGGAAGGTACATGAGATGGACATGAAGACAACTTTTCTAAATGTTGTAATAGAAGAGGACGTGTATGTGGAGAAGCCACAAGGTTTTGAGACATGTGAAAGTCAGACACATGTCTGTATATTGAAGAAATCCTTGTACAAATTAAAATAAGCACCCAGAGCATGGTATGGTAGAATTGACAGTTTCTTGATGAGATTGGGCTTTACCAAGAGTAAAGAATATTCCAACCTGTACTTCAATATTTTGGATGGTGGAACCGCAGAGGGGGTACCCCCCCTATGCACTCCCCCATGTGTAAGAGTGTACATACTTCTAGGGTGCAAAGTCTTCATGGGGTATAAACATGGCCGAAAAACACAAGACCTCTAAATAAGGAAGATATCCAGACTCCACAACCAACAATCTCCCAGTTGGAGACTGATCTCAACAACTCCACCGTTGTTGTATATCTTGGACTCTGAACCTTCTTGGACCTGGAAAATTTCTCATCTTCATCTTCATTCTTGAAGACCGACTGAAACTGAGAAGCAACTCAGTTTCTCTTTGGTTACTCCCTTTGTTAACATGTTTGCAGGATTCTGGCTAGTGTGTATCTTTTCCAACTTCAAATGTCCATCCTCCAAGGCAGATCGTATGAAGTGGTACCTCAACTGTATATTCTTAGTCTTCAAATGGAAGGTTGAGTTCTTTGAAAGATGAATTACACTCTCACTGTCACAGTACAACCTGCTATTCTCCTGCTTCTTTCCCAATTCTTCCATAAACCTCTGTAACCAAATCATCTCTTTACTAGCCTCTGTAGTAGCAACATACTCTGCCTCTTTTGTTGAATGTGAAACAACCTTTTGCATTGTCGAAATCCAACTTACTGCTATTCCACCTATAGTAAAAACATACCCTGTGGTGCTCCTCCATTTGTCTTTATCACCTGCCATATCTGAATCAACATATCCCTGTAGAAAAGTGTCTGAACCTCCAAAACATAATGCATGAGTAGTAGTACCTCTCAAATACATGAGAATCCACTTTACTGTCTGCCAATGTTATTTGTCTGGATTGTTCATATACCTGCTCACAACTCCCACTGCATGTGCAAACCATTGCATACATCAAGTTGTCAATTGTTGATGAATAAGGGACCCTGGACATGTATTCTATCTCCTCCTCTGTCTTGGGACACATTTCCTTAGTTAATTTTAAATGTCTGGCCAAAGGTTTAATAACCAGTTTTTCATTCAGCATTCTAAACCTCTCCAACACCTTCTCTGTGTACTCACCCTGAGACAATATCAATTTGCGATTTTTTTTGTCTCTTGTTATTCTTGTGCCAAGGATTTTCTTTGCAGCACCCAAATCCTTCATCCAAATGAATTGGCTAATTTCTTCTTGAGCACATTTATATCCTACATATTATACCCTGCAACAAGCATGTCATCTACATACAATAGCAAGATAATATAGCTTCCATTTTCTAGCATTTTAAAATAAACACAGTGATCAGAATGACATCTACTATAACCCTATTCTATCATAAACCTGAAAAACTTCAAATACAATTGCCTTGGAGCTTGCTTTAATCCATACAATCTCTTCTTCAACCTGCATACCAAATTCTCCTTCCCTTTGACCTCATACCCCTGTGGGTGCTGCATATAAATCTCTTCCTCCAAATTATCCCCATGGAGAAAAGTTGTTTTTACATCTAACTGTTCAAGATGAAAATATTCTACTACCACAAGACTTAAAATAGTCCTAATTGAAGTCATTTTAACAATAGGATAAAATGTTTCATCAAAATATATACCTTTCTTTTATGCAAACCCCTTTAAAACAAGTCTATCCTTGTACCGCTTTTCTCCTCCATCTTCTTCCTTCAACTTGTAAGCCCATTTATTCTGCAATGCTCTTTTTCTTGCAGGCAACTGAACCAAGTCCCAATTATGGTTATTTGCCAAGGAATCCATTTCCTCTTTCATGCATTTTTGGTGTCTACCTGCATTGCCTCTTCATAACATTCTGGTTCACCAGAATCAGTCAACAATAAATAATACATTGAAGGAGAGTATCATTCAGGGGTATACTTAACCTGGTAGATCTTCTAACAAAACTTGCAGGTGTTTGAGGTACCTGTTTCTCCTATTGTTGTACATTTTGATTTTCAGGTTCCTTTTGAATTTCTTTTTCAGTGATGTCATCAAGCACTATGTATTCTTATTTTTCTTCTTCCTGTTTCTTTCCCTGCAACTAATCTTTGTACATGACCTTCTCATTGAATATGACATCTCTAATCCTAATGATTTTTTTGTTTTCATAATCCCATAAGCTATAACGAAAATCATTAACACCGTATCCAATAAAGCTACACTTCTTGGATTTAGACTCGAGCTTTGTTCTATTTTCTTTATCAATATGGAGAAATGTTTTACAACCGAAAGTTTTCAAAAAAGAATAGTTTACCTTTTTTCCTATCCATTCCTCCTGTGGAATTCTACCATCCAAACAACTTGTAGGTCCTCTATTTATTAAGTAAACAATAGTATCTATAGCCTCTTCCCAGAACTGTAAGGGAAAACCAACATGCAATCTCATACTCCTTGCATGCTCCATGATTGTCCTGTTCATTTTTTCTGACACACCATTTTCTTGTGGTGTTCTTGGAACTGTCTTCTCTCTACGAATCCCATGGTATGAACAATAATCATCAAAATCATTGCTACAATATTCACCTCCATTATCTGATCTGAGACACTTCAAACTTTTTCCTGTCTCATTCTCAACTAAAGCTTTCCATTTCTTAAAAGTATCAAAAACATCAGATTTTTGTCAAATGCAATAAACCCAAGTTTTTCTAGTTGCATCATCAATCAAAGTAACATAATAATGAGAGCCACCAAGAGATGATACATGATTTTGTCCCCATACATCTGTATGCACAAGATCTAACCTTTCATTCTTCTTTTCTTTTCCAACTCTGAGAAATTTGACTCTCTTTTGTTTTCCATAAACACAATGCTCACAGAAGTCCAAATCAATTTGTTTAAGGTCTGGCAACAAATTCATTTTCTGAAGTATCTGCATTCCCTTCTCACTCATGTATCCCAACTTATGAAGCTACAGTGTTGTATCCACTCCTCTAGAAGCTAAAGATATAGAAGAGTCAGTATTACCAGTACATAAATACAATGTACCTACCTTCTCTCCTTTTTCTATAACCAATGATCCTTTGATGACCTTCCACATCTTATCTGTAAATATGTATATACAACCTTCAATTTCCAAATGCCCTGTTGAAATTATATTTTTCCTTAAATCTAGAATATGTCGTACCTCTTTCAACAACCATTGGTTTCCATTGCGTTTCTTTATTTTTACCTTTCCCATTCCAACAATTTTTCATGGTGCATCATCACCCAAATGAACCTGTTCAAAATCACCTTGAACGTAATCTAGAAAATGTTTCCTATGGGGTGTGCCATGAAATGAAGCCCCTAAATCTACTACCCAAGACTCAGAAATATTATCTACAGAAATAATCAAAGCATATTGTCACACATCACTTGTTACATTTTCTTCATGATTTCTCTCATGTTGTCCATCTCTTTGTTTCTTTGGAGCTCTGTAGTCTTTCTTCAAATGTCCTTTCTTCCCACAATTCCATCACTCTATCTTTCCAAGTCTGGATTTGGATCTTCCCTTCCTAGAATTCCCACAGTTCCCTGAGCCCTTTCCTCTATCATTTTGTCTTCCCCTATTCTCCATGTTCAACGTATTATATGATGTCTCACCTGTGCTTTTCCATCGCATTTCCTCACTAAGGATAACACCAACAACATCATCAAATTTTAAAGTATTTGAACCAGAGACAGAGTTACTTACAACCATGACCAATCCATTCCATTTTTCTGGCAATGAGCACAAGATTAGAAGAGCCCTAACCTCATCATCAAAGTCCACTTTTACAGAAGTTAGTTGATTAGTAACCATATTAAATTCATTTAAATGATCTGCAACATGCCCACCTTCTGACATCTTCATATTAAATAATCTCTTCATTAGAAATACCTTATTGGACGCCGAGGGTTTTTCATATAGTTTAGCCAACGCATTCATCAAATCCTTCATTATCTTTTCTTTTGAAATATTGAAAGCCACCGACGCTGCCAATCTCAGTCGTATCATTCCTAGAGCCTTTACGTCAAGAATATCCCATTCTTCATCCTTCATTTCCATCGACATCTTTGCTACTCCGCCCAATTGTAGGAATAGATCCTTCTGATATAAATAATATTCCATCTACATCTTCCATAACTGGTAGTTTTGGTCGTTAAATTTATCGACCCTAAACTTTCCATCTTTCGAAATTTCTCCCACTCGAACCAGGAACCCTCTTTTCCTGCAAGTTACATTTCTCTCTGATACCATTTGTTAGAAAAATAGGACTGTGGAGAAATAAAATAAAACAAATGCGGAAACAAAACACAAAAGATACACAATACAATAGAGACACAGATTTACGTGGTTCATCTAGTGTGGGCTATGTCCACCAGAGAAATTGCTAGGTCCTTCCTTTATTATTATCCAACAAATGAAGGGATACAACCTATAGAAAAACCCATTGTAACTTCCTCTTCCTTCTCTCACAGTCTCCTCTCAGAATACAATCCTCACCATAATGCATATCCACAATACATTTCCCTCATAACAAAGGGTTTCCTTCTAGGGAAAAAAAACCTAACATAATTTCTACCGTTAGATCTACGACCTTATAATGAACGATCCAGATTTACAATGAAATTACAATATACATTTACAAGGCAATTTTTCATTCGGGGGCTTCGCCCTCGAACCCCCTAGACCTCGCAGAGGCGGTACCCCGCCTCTGCACTCCCGTGCGTGGAAGAGTGTACATACTTATGGGGTGTAAAGTCATCATGGGGTATAAACACGGCTGAAAAACACAAGACCTATGAATCAGGAAGATAATCAGGCTCCAAAACCAACATGTGCATGTCCCCAAGGACAAGAGATCGAAGTTGGACCCTTCAAGAAAGAAGGGTATACTTTTTTGATACACTGAGACATCGAAGGCATATAGATTTTACATCCGTAGACACCGGTGAATTGAAACTAGCAGAGATGTCACCTTTGATGAGGATACAACTTTCAGTAGATCGAGACAAAATAATTCAGATGAGATTCATGATGAAGAACCTGAAGCTCCTAGAGTTACATATACAAATGCAAGTGATGATGTTGTACTAGAATATCATGATATGGAAGAATTGCAGATACCTCTAGATTCATCCCGAGAGATGAATACCAAGAAGAGAAGACTTTCTTGGGCTCATGAAATTATTTAGGATGTAGAAAATTGTGGTGCTCTAGATGGATCCTTCGGATAAAGAAAAAGGCCATGACCATACTCTAGTTACATGGAATTTTTAAGTGATATTATTGATGTTGATCCTACCAATTATGAAGAGGCTGAAAATAACAAAGAATGGAAGGATGCCATGATTGAATAGTACCAGTCCATTGTAAATAATAATGTTTAGGATGTGGTCTTGAGACTGAAAAAGAAGACAATGTTAAGTTCCAAGTTGATTTAGAAGAAAAAACATTCAACAAACAGAAGTATAGAGAAGTACAAGGAAATGTTCATGGCATGTGGTTTCTCCCATAAATAAAGAATAGATTATGAGGAGACATTTTATCCTATGGAAAGATACACTTCGATTAGATCTATACTAATGATAGTTGCAGTAAAGAAGTGGAAGGTACATGAGATGGACATGAAGACTTTTCTAAATGTTGTAATAGAAGAGGATGTGTATGTGGAGAATCCATAAGGTTTCGAGACACGTGACAGTCAGACACATGTGTGTAGATTGAAGAAAGCCTTGTACAGATTGAAATAAGCACCTAGAGCATGGTATGGTAGAATTGATAGCTTCTTGATGAGATTGGACTTTACCAAGAGTAAATAATATTCCAACCTGTACTTCAAGATTTTGGATGGTGGACCAGTTATATTACTGTTATATGTGGATCACATGTTTCTAACAGGAGACGAGAAGCTCATCGTTGATAGTAAGAGGAATATTTTTGTAGAGCTCGAGATGAAATACCTAGGCATGATGCACTACTTCTTAGGTATAGAGGTATGGAAGAGACCGAGTGATATTTTCCTTAACCAAGGAAAATATGTTGTTGAGATTCTAAAGAGATTCAGAATGATGGATTGTAAGGTCGTACCTACACCGATGGTGAAAAATATAAAGTTATTAAGTGATACATCTTCAAAGACAGTGGATGCCACCATTTATAGATAGATGATTGGTTTGTTGATGTACTTGATGAACACGAGGCCAAATATATGTTTGTTGGTGAAAACATTGAGTAAGTATATGGTTGAGTTGATACATGTTCACCTGATTTCCGCAAAACATGTGATGAGGTACCTGAAAGGTATAATTGATTATGGACTCAGATATACTTTAGATCATGACATAAGCCTACAAGTATTTGTTGATTCAAATTGGGTTGATAGTGTTGCAGACCAGAAGATTACATCCAGTTGTTGCTTCGGCATGGTATCAATTATGATCTCATGGTTCAGTAGGAAGTAGACTAGTATGGCGCTCAGTATGGTTGAAGTAGAGTATGTAGCATATTTTTTATCTATCAGTAAAGTAATGTGGCTTCAGAAGCGCCTTATAGGATTGTTTGATCTCAAGTTAGAGGCAACTTGTATCTGGTGTGACCACTAGAGTTGTGTGAAGTTGACAAAGAACATAGTATTCCATGACAAGTCCAAGCACATCGAGATCATGTACCATTATGTCAGATATATGGTACAGAGGGGAGGAGTGAAGTTGCATTATGTTGCTACAGATGAGCAGATAGTTGATGTGTTGACCAAGCCTCTGTCGAGAGTGAATTTTGTGTACTTCAAAGACAAGCTTAGTGTGGTCTAGAAGGATGTCCCTAGTAAGAGGGAGTGATGATTTATAGATGTGATTCTCGAGAAGCAACTTCAGTATGTGACAATAGAAGTGGGTATTCATTCATCGACATGTTATTTCTACTCTAGTGAAAATGTTTGGTATGCAAAGGGATACTCCAATGAAATATTATGGTATGTAGAGCTATTGTTACTCCAGTGAAAAAGTATGGTACGCATAGGGCTACTCCAATGAAACATTCAGGTACATCGATATATTGCTACTACAATGAAATAGTCTAGTATGCAAGCTATTGATTGTGTCACCATTCAGCATGACCTCGCACAAGGTCAGCAAATTCCATGCCTTCAGGGCTAGTTAGTTACCCAAATTTTCAAGTTGGTGGGCCAACCTGTGCGATTGGAGGTTTTTCCTAGCCTTGGGATAGATGGGTAGTGTGCGTGAACTACATCACCTAATCCTTGTGATTATATGTCTGGTCATTGTGGACTAGTTTCTTGGTGTGCCAACTAGAGGTTACTAGTTCCTTCTAAACTAGATGACAGATTATGTGTGAACTAGTGAGTTAAATATCGGTGATGACATAAAGCCCGGATGGATGATGAGACTCTGGATGCATGATGTGGTTACAAAAATTATTCAATATAGATTCGTGTAAATTCAACAAGTCAATGGTCAAATGTACATAAGTGAAAAAGAAATTGTGATGATCATGATAGAATAATACCTTCCTTGCTATGAGGGAGTGTTGAATTTTGAGTAGCTTAGGAAGATATTATTAGTATCAAACATTGTATTAAACCAAGAAAAATCCCTAAAGAACAATATAATATTATATTTTTTAATTCGTCCCTATTGTTCCTTTGTAAAACTCATACATATTGTTCCTTGACAAAAGTCAATTGTAAATTAAAAGGGATAAAGTGTATAGGTCAGACCTGGCATAATTCTGGGGGGGCACAACTTGTATTTATAAGAGGCTAGGGACCTCACTTGGTAAACACACAATAATATCTCTCACACAAGAAAAGTGTGCAAGTCTGAGGAGGAGACATAGCTACATAGGAAGGGTGTTCTGGTGAAGGGTTTTGGTTATTTGTTGGAGGAGTATCTTGGTCTAGTTGTGTGCTACCCTATTCCGGTTAGGATTTCTGGTTTATCTTCTATTTTTTGAGATCTCTCTTAGAAGATGCATTTTACTTGTTGAAGAATCTACATTGAAAAATATTTGTTGGGTTTTCTCCCCCATAAGGGTTTCCCAAGATAAATCTTGTGTATACTGTGGATGTCTTTATTTTAGTGATCCTTATGCATGTAGTTATTTTTTTTAATAGTCTAAAGTTAAATAATATTGAACACACTTAAATTATTAAGAGAAATTTTAACAATACCAACATAGGAAACTATTATTTTTCTAATACAATCTAAATCATATCCCTACAAGAAATCATGAGAATCATAGCTCTTAAGATTTTCCACTTGTTTGTTAATTGGCCCTTGTCTCGAAAGACCAAATTTTGAGTCGGGATTGACCCTCATAACAAATATTCACCTATCTAACCATGCCTGAGCTATCTGTCCAATATCCACCCTAGGGATTTCTCCTCGAAATGAATAGATAAATAACTCTAATTTATATTTCGATAGAACCTGTCTAATAGTACTATCAAAAAGAGTTTTCTCGGATCATTACCTTCACAATACCTTTTACCCTTGTAGACATGACTCCAATGAGACCTTTTTTTATAGTTACTTTGACGCACACATTTTGACTTATTTATAGAGCGGTTACCTTGTTCCTATGTTTCAGATGATTATTGGTACATAAAGCTCATTTGAATGATAATAAATTAGCGCAGGAATGGGTCCCTCACAAAACTAATTAAACTACATTCCAAGGGAATATTGGTCGATTAATCCATTTATCCCCAAGCATCATCCTCTCAAGAATGAATCATTTAGTGTAAAGACAATTATCGAGAAAGGAATATTCCTCGATACCTTTCTCATCTGAGTCTAATTTTTAGCATTCTCTTCCTCTCCGATAACATCTCCTTCTGATAACATATTAAATACCAAGTTTTATGCAATTTATAACCTCTTATGTCTAGCATGCCTCTCGAAGTAGTAAGGGAAATATTCTCTAGATACCTCTACCATCATAGCTTCAACATAACATAACTTCCTATCTCCGATGTCGATCCACTCTGATAACACCATCAGAGGGTAGTCCGTCGGAGTCATTTTTTGGACTTAATTTTCCCTTCCAATGAGCACCCTCTCCGACAACACATCAATCTTGATGGAAATCATGATGTGTTTTCCTCAAAGCATTTCCCTATGAAAAAGGGAAATATTCTTTGATACCATCCAATTGAAACAAAGAAAAAACACATAATTTTCCCTCTTTGATGAAAGTTCCTTCAGATGACACTCTCAAACATTTTCTGACATGTCCATTAACTGTTATGCCTCCGATAAATGGACCTAAGTGATCTGTACTTCCAATCACATTAATGGTGACTTTACCTCATACTTACAAATGCAATTTCCTCCACTAAACATTAATTACAAGGGTTAGGGTAATTCACACCTATATAACACCCTTTAAGCCTTAACTAGATCTTTACACATCCATGTAAACTCACAAAGAACAATGCTCTATGTACTGTGAATATAATTTAGCTTCTAATTTCGACCAAACTCTCGAACAACAAGTATGTGACTAGTTTAAAATTTTGTTTTCCTATAATGTTGTATCTCTTCAAAATACTTATGTGGTGTTTTGTTCATTATAGGACATAGCATCGACACCATGTCGCACCCACAAACTAGAAAAAGGGGAGAAACCCTGCATCACCTATGCCAATGTTTGTACCTTCACCCGCAGAAAATCCAAGTGGAATTTTGATTACAAATACCATTTATCACAATGGAGTGGATCATTGTCCTAGGTACCATGAAATATACATAATTTTCAACACCGGCAGTTTCACGCCGAAGGATGAGAATTTATAAGTCTATCAGAATATCCACAAAAGTTATATCCACCTACTGGATTCCCAAATCTAATGTTGTTTCCTTACAACGATGCAACACAATCATGTCTCAAATAGTTTGACCAAAGTACAACTATAATTATGAGCAAACTAGGAATCCAGATAGCATCTCTAAGGCCCAAAGACATAAGCCTCTGATACCACCTTCTAGATCCTTCATTTTACCTAAAAAACTATTTTTGAAGGAACTCAACAAGGAAAACAAGGATTTTATAGAGTTAATGGAGGATTTGTTGTGCGATGAAGACAAAAAATTCAAGAAAGGACAAAGGTTAATTCCTTCCCATGAATTCAAAACGCCATACAAGATGTTAAATACCATGATATTATGTCTTTATGGAGAAGAGACGAACACTCATTTTCAAATGGAATGGATTATCTTCTCCTACACTACGGTAAATACAGGGTGAGTTTTCAATTGGGAAAAAATACTAACCTTCAATATCTACTAAAGCATCAGGAATGTATCAGGTATCAAAAACCCCAGTTTTTACATGTCTGCATACCTTGTTGATTTTATATGATCCTCTATACAATTTTCTTCCTTTGGATGTACTTGGGACCAATATCAACCTCTTGTACATGTTTAGTTTTTAGATCTATGGAACATAAACTAGAATAAATTCATTTATGATATATGTTATTGTTTCCCCACTCCCTTGTATACCATAATTTTCAGATATCTAGCATATAGGATATTGAAGGAGGTCATAAATGGTATGAAGGATATAGAAGACATGTATTTAGGAAAGCAATACAGATACATTTGGGTCTATGGGAACTCCAAGGCCCCACACATCCTTCCTAAATATGTCCCTAATAGGTTGTTAATTCGGGAAATTTCCTACCAAACCATGGGAACATAAATAACCTCTTTCCTCTCAGGTAGTATTAAAATGCTTTGTCTCACATTCCCTGTTAATATATGAAATTACACATTGTTAAATGGTCCTCATTCTAGAAAATAAGCAGAATATTTGCAAGAGTTATGCATGTGCCTAGGAGAATGTTAATTATGACTCTATAATTGACATTCCCCCACATGGACATACCAAGTAATGTATCTTTCTCCTCACATACACTGAACTTTGATGATGTTGTAGTGGAAGTAGGGGAATACCACTGTAGTGATAAAAACAAGGAAATTGAGAAGAGGAAAAACAAGAGGAAAAGGGGGGATACAACTATCATCCAACCATCATCCAAGAGAATTATTGGATGGAAGGAAGGCCTGATCCAAAATTAAAATGACATCCAAATTTAATTTTCTCCTCATGTGTTTACAGGACAAAATTCCATGTCTATGTATGATATTGTTGTTGTAGTAGACACAACATAGGATTACTAAGCTAGAGAGAATAGTAATTGAGAAAAAGGATGACATAAATACTAAGTTTGAGAGGGAAATAAGGATTGCAGAGAATCTTCATAAGGAGGAAATGGAAAAGGTTTTGCAAGACCAAAAGGATAATATAGAGCCATAATTTGAAAAGATCCCACACAAATGAAAATTTACATAGGGAATAATTGGATACCCTTAAGAAGAAGCACTCTGATTAAATCGAACAAATGAAGAACAATTATACATAGGAATTGACCAAACTATTAAGAACAAGTAGAAGCCAAAACATTTATCGAACAGATGGAACACAAGGTTCAGGGTTTAGAGAAAGAAAAGGAAAATCTTGAGATAGCTCTTGAAGAAACCAATGTAGGAACCCTCACCCTATAAGTCATGTGGGAAGAAGCCATAGCCATTAATGAATAACTACAATCAAAGAACAAGAAGTTCTTGAATGTTTTGAATGACATCCAAAATAATATAGATGGCCAAATAAGACTTGAGGATAATATAGATGAAATCACGGATATATGTCAAAAGGCTAATGATGCCTTTGATAGAATTATAGATTGGCAAGATGTGTATAAAAATTTTCCAAATAACCTGCCACTTTACACCAATATATGAAAGATGAAAGACCAAGTATTTTCCGATACATCGAAGCCTCTACTAGATGATATATGAAGCATTAAGAAAAAGGTAACAAAGGAACATAAAGGAATGTTGAATGCTTGATATGAACTCCTTGAAGATTTCAGGATGAAAATCATGCCTAACATCAATGAGGAAGCCCATATGAATTAAGAATAGCTGAAGTGGAAGAAAGAAGGGAAGATGGTCAGAAGAATATTGAGAAACTTATTGAAGTTAATGTTAAGAACCAAATAGCAATATAGCATAGAAAAACCTTAGGAAAAGTACTCAACGCCTTGAAAAAGAGATAATTTCAGATAATAAGCCTCTTCAAGGGGGCAACCTCCTTTTACCTCACTTAAATGTTCAAGTACAAGATGGTTCAAAATGAAAATGTCTCCTTGGTATATATAGGAGACTAGGAAGTATAATTACAAATAATGGCCTAAAGCCGACATAATTAAAATAACATTACTAATCTAAATTACAACTAATGGCCTAAAGACGACATAAATAAAATAGCATTACTAATCTAATATGCCCCAATTAAGGG
>ML783932.1:96547-108423 GCA_009831015.1 Picea engelmannii | reverse complement strand
TAGGAGGTATAATTACAAATAATGGCCTAAAGCCGACATAATTAAAATAACATTACTAATCTAAATTACAACTAATGGCCTAAATATGACATAAATAAAATAGCATTACTAATCTAATATGCCCCAATTAAGGGGTAATGGGCCAACATTAGGGCTAAACAGTTAATCAAGAAGTTTTGCATGAGTACCTGATGCAACCAACTAGGTTAATCATAGTAACCAAGAGCTTCATAAAAAAGATAAAGAAATAATTAAAACTCAAAGTCACAACCAAAACATGTGATGGAGTGTTAGACTTGAAGAAGATCCAATTAAACAAAGTATAGAAGATCACATAGGACTATGTGCTCTAGAAGGAATATCGAGATCAGATGGAAGCACAGAGGATCTTATGATTGTTCTAATTAAATTGTAACTAATGTGTTTTATTTTTTTCATTCTCTTTTTGTAATATGAAGAGATAAACTCTGATGACAAAAAGAATTTTTAGAATACAAACAATCTCTCTTTTTTTATAAAAGAGGAGAGTTCAATTAATAAAGGAATTTTGGTATGTGATGTATCGAAATATTACTATTATTGTATGATTAATAGAGAAAGATACATTGATGGAAATTTCATATTCATGTATGTGCATACAAAACTTTTCTTTTTGTATATTTCTACTTTGTGGATGTTATGGAGCATGGTCCTATGAATTTATTCTTTATTGTGTTATGTATATTTATAGAGTTTTAATTTCCTTATGAGTACAACAATGGTGTAATTAGTAGGTCAATAAATTAATGGTTGTTATGCTTACTTCACTGTCATTTTTAATATATTGTTTTCATGAATGAAATTATTCTTTTGTAGATAATAATATCTTCCACTATACCCATCTTTATTAGTTTTCTCCTAATCAAGATAGGTTAAAGTAACATAGAATTTCATTTAGAATAACTTTAGACAACAATATTTAAATTTAGTTTAGATTTTAATTCATTTCAGAACATTTTGTTCTCAAATTCATATTTAGATAACAGTTTAAAGTGGAAAATAGGCTAACATACTAGTCATAAATGCTATTCCAAATGAGAGTGGGTCTAATAAGGAACTTCCATTGGGCATTCTCCCTTACCTCATTAACATGCCAATATGGACCCGTCAACATACTTTTCTCCCCAACACGTTGTCTAACCATCCTGAATCACATTTATACAATTACATTTTAATTTGTGGGGATTAAGGCTAGGGTTGTTACATTCCCCTCCCCCTTCTTTTTTAAATTTTCCTCAATGCACAACCCCCTATAGGTGTTCACACATATTAAAATGCTAGGCTCTCTTTCCTTTAATCAATACAAAATTCCTTCCATACCAACATCACACAGGATTTCCATCCTAAAACATAAAATACATCGGCACTTTGGCCCTAAAATCCATAAACACATAGGCACTCTGGTCCCAAAAGACATAAATGAATAGGCACTCTGACCCCAAAATCCATAAATACATAGGCACTTTGACACCCAAATACATAAATACATAGGCGCTCCATCCCCACTAACTTGTAACACACCCAACCCCTAAATATCCTTTCTAGGGATGGGGCATCCAATTTTCTCTTTCCTTAGTTCATTTTTGGTCCCTTACTTAAGAAAAACCCTCTAATCAGCTTCCCTGAAACTTACATCTCTCACTAAGAGACTAAACTAGCAAGCAGCGTCCTCCTCACGACCTCGGGCTAAAAATTAGGAGCTAAGATCCTACATTAGCAAGGTTTCATCACTTCAGAAGTTCCTGGACTTCAGGAGTTCCAAGAGCATTGTCAAATTCTTTGATTTTCGAACATCAGAGGAGATCGACGGTCCACATTCTCCATCGAGATCCTATGGTTAAGGAGGGATTCAATGCTCAACATAAAAAATTCCTATATCCTAATCCTCGAACTCTCGTAATCTCACCACTCGCCCCTATCCCTTCGGCATTCGATGTTCTATGATCGATGATGTCTATTGAGCATTCCTTTTCGCCACCCTATGCCCAAAATATTGAACTCCCGAAGTTACCAAAACTCCTAGAGTCTCATATATGTCACCAACCACGTTGGCTAGACGGGAACAAACCAAGAACCGACACGCGGAGAGGATCAAGGGGTGACACGTGTCATGCCCTAATAGGAACAATGGGTATGTGAATCATCCAAAAATTGGTCACACATGGCACACGTAAAGCAGTTCCATGTAATCTGGGATGACATCAACAAGCCATGTCATCATAGACTGATAACTTTTCAGTTCTTCAATCTAACGGTCAGTAAGATTCCACATAGATCTATGGATCTATGGTTCTCGTTAATTCTCAGCTCTAGCTTCACATCTTACCGAATACTCTCGATGCAGTTCCCCTGAAGAGCTAAGTCTCTGGACTCTCGGATCTTGCACCACTTATCCTCTTCAACCAATGGTCGATATTTACTTCGACATTCGTGACTTCGATGGTTTTCATTCCTCTAAAAACCCTTCGCCAAATTCCTCTGAAGTACGTAGTCTCTGGACCACGAGATCGCGTTCCACATACTCATTCATCCAACAGTCCTCATCACTTCGAAAGTTCAACATTCAGTACTTTAGCATGTATCTCTTGACCTTCCTTCCAGACTACGCTGGAGCTATTTACACGTGTTCCTAGCATCTACGGTTGGGATTTACTCTGGCTTCCAGAACTTCGGAGGAAACTCATGAGTTTATAAATCTCTGAATGCCTAGACTCCTAGATAATTTTTGTTATGGGGAAACATGTCCCTCCATCCTCAATGGTCCAGATTAACTTCGTGCCTCCGGGATTCGGCAGTTTCGGTGCTAGAGCATTTCAAATCTCCCAAAGTCAAACTTCGTCGAAGCACTTAACGCTTCCCTTCCTACATCTAATCTAACAGTTGAGAGAGATATACCTTGGACCGCCCAGATCGATGGCCCTCATCGATTCATGACTTCTTCCTTCAGCTACTTTCGAGGATTGTGGAGTTACAAGTCCTGAAGTCGAAAGAGTTAGCCCCTTTCTGGACTAGCGGTTCACAGACCCCGGTCATATGGACACTTTGGAAATTCTAGGAACTAAGCACTACTCCTTTAGCAGTAATTGGGTTAAGGACTTGGGCACGAGCTCTCAATCATATGGGTGAATAGTCTAAGGGAAAACCACCCTTCTCCCACAGAATTCAGACTTAACATTCCCACTAAGTTAAATTTCATAGGGTTAGCAGGGCTTAGGCATTTCATTCGATCATACCCCCTCTCTCATGTGGATTCATGTCTCATGACTATCTAGTAGCAAAGATGAAATAAATTCAAAGATCATATAGATATAACAGTTTACAAAAATCACATAACTTTTCTAATAATTGTTCAGATACTGAAATATTGAATTGTAAACTCAAATATTTCATCATCACATTTAATATAGTACACAGAGTATGGAAATACTTATCATAACTAGAAAATGTGAAGCAACTGTTGAAAGGGGTGTTTGTTTCCTCCCAGCCATAGGCATATCCACTCCTACTATATTTACCACTGGCCACCCCCGAGTTAGACCATGATGCTCTGAGAGAGATTCTTTCTCTTTTCTCCACAAAAGTCAGGGATGAAGGTTACTCTCCTTCTCCCACATGAACTTGGAAATTAGTTTCTCTTCTCCAAGCAAGGAGGTATACACGCATACTTCCGCAGTCACTTGTCAGCGTCGTTTATCATCTTGTAGCCAAAACGTTCTCATGGATTCTTACATCCAGATCGATCTTACTGCTCATATTTTTCCTTTCAACTTCATAATCAAATTCTCTTCACTTCTCTTCTTGCTAGAGTGTTTTTCTCTACTCTGCTATATCATAGATCTGTCTCTGTCCCCTAAATTTCTTCATTTATTTCCTTCCTCAGTAGGGTTGTGTGGGTCCGAGTGCCAATTTGTGGTTAGGCCTAGAACCCTTATATATGGGTACCCTACCCCATCTCCTCATTAACTTTTGAGGATGGCCTTCCAGCTACCATCCTGACTAGTAATTTATTTATGGTTCAGAGGACTTTTGAGAAATTACACCCAGTACGTATTGGTCAGGTGAGGGTCATCTCAACCATAATTGGTTTCCCTTCACCATCTCTGTCATAGAATCCATGTTCTATCTTGGAATACTTTCCCTCTTTCAATAGTTGTGCAAGACATATTCAAATTCTATTAATAACAGAAATTCATACATCGACCCTTTTATCCAACAATTCATCAAATCAAACATTCATACATATTTGGTCTACCATAGTCTCTTGGCCAATTATAGTTATATTTACAAACTGGGGGAAAATGAGTTATTACAATCCCCTCCCCCTTAAAGTAACATAATCCTTGATGTTATATCTACTGATGTGCTATGTATGTACAGAAGTAAACAAAAATGGATATGCATGTATCATGGCATCCTCCATTTCCCATGTATCCTCATCTGGGCCAAAGTGTTTCCACTACACCTTGACCTGTTCAATGGTTCTATTCCTTAGTGTGGTTTCGTTCTTGTCTATTATGCATTGAGATTATGGAAGGAATTCTCCCTCGTGTTCCACCTAAATCACAGACCATTCAATAATATGATTATAATCATGCACATACTTCTTTAATAAAGAAACATGGAAAACATTATCTTCCTTCACTCTGGGAGGAAGTGATAGCCAATAGGATACTAGTCCCACTCTATCCAAAACTTCAAAGGGTCCACAATACTGAGGTGCCATCTTGGCACAAGCTCCCATCCTTAAGAAGCTTCTCTTAGGTCTAACCTGGAGATACACATGATCCCCTGCTTTGAATTCTCTAGGAGTCCTTTTCAGGTATGTGTAGCTCTTCTTTCTATCCTTGGATATCTTCAGATTTTTAATGATGTGAATCACTTGTTGTTCCATTTCCTTTAGAATATCTGTCCCGATTGTAACTCTGTTGTTCCAGTCAATTGGAATGTTTCATTGCCTTCCATAGACTGCTTCAAAAGGACTCATTTTTAATTCTTCTTTATAACCATCGTTGTAAGCAAATTCTACCAACGGTAGGTATTCCTCCCATTTCTTAGGTTGATGCATTACATACATCCTCAACATAAATTCTAATACGTGGTTCACCCTCTTTTTTTTCCCATCAGTATGAGGGTGATAGGTTGTACTAAAAAGAAAAAAAAATTCGAAACCATCAAATAGAGATATCCAAAAGTTTCAAGTAAACTTTGTATCTCTGTCAAATATAATATCCTTAGGCATGCGATGCAGTTTGAATATCTCTTTCATGAAGATGTTGGAAATATCTATTTCCTTGCAAGTTGACTTGACAGGTATGAAGTGAGCATCTTTTCTCAGTTTTTCCACAACTACCATGATGGCATCATTCTGTTTGGTTGATCTTGGTAATCTTGTGATGAAATCCATGGATATGGTCTCCCATTTCCATTCAGGAATTAGTAGGGGTTGCAATAGCCTTATTGGGTGTCGGTTCTCTAACTTTACTTGTTGACATTCTAGACACTTAGCCAAGTAATCAACTATGTCCTTTTTCATTCCAGTCCAATAGAATAGTTTCCTAGTGGTCGGGATCATTTTATGATAACTAGGATGACTAGTATATGGCCTTTTGTGTAGTTCATCCATTATAAACCTCTTCAATTCATTACAATTTGGAATGTATAATCTACCCTTGTAAGTCAGAAAGTCATCATTAAGCATTTGATAACCTTCATACTTCATCTTTGTGGGCTCTTGCTTTAGGTATGATGTCACGGTCTTGAAAAATGCATATGTTTCTTGGGTTGTTTTGACCCTCTCTTTGATGTATGATTTATTGGCGCTTACAACTGCCAAGTGAACTACTTTCATACTTCTACTAAGGACATCAGCCACCATGTTCTCCTTTCCATTGATATGTTTTATTTCAAAATCAAACTCACTAAGGAGAGCCATCCACCTATCTTGTCTCACATTCAGTTTTGGTTTGTCAAACAAATACCACAACCCACTATGGCCTGTCATAATTACAAATATTATACCCAAGAGGGAATGCCTCCACATTTTTAGATCATGCACTATGGTATCCAATTCCATATCATGGATCACACGATTGACTTCATTCTCATTCAATTTTTTGGATTCATAGAAAATCACATGTCCTTCTTGCATAAGGACTCCTCCGAGCCCTCCCTTGCAAGAATTTGTAAACACAAGGAAATATTTGTTTGGGTCTTCAATATTCAACACAGGCACATTGGTTAGAAGGTATTTCATCTCTTGAAATATGTCTTCACATTCTGAGGTCCAAATGAATTTAGCCCCCTTTTTCTAAAGGGAGGTGATTGGGAATCCAATATTGGAGAATCCTTTTATGAATATCCTATAGTATCCCACCATGCCCATAAAGGATATGATATCAAATACATCCTTTGGGGTAGGCCAATCTATGATGGCTTTAATCTTGTCAGGGTCAATTTCCACTCCTTCCTCATAAATAACATGGCCTAGGTAGTGGACTTGTTTCTGGAAAAAGTCACACTTATTGGGCTTGGCATAGAGATGGTGTTCTCTTAGTACCTGGAGTACTAGCTTGAGATGTTCTTCATGATCCTCTCTTTTCTTGGAATAGATTAGGATATAATCAATTAAAACAAAAAAAAAACTATCTAAGAACTTTCTGAATACATTATTCATTAAGCACATAAAAGTGGATGGTGCATTGGTAATCCCAAATGGCACCACCACAAATTCATAGTGACCATATCTTGTCCTAAAGGTTGTCTTGTGTATATCTTCATCTTTAATTGGGACCTGATGGTATCCAGACCTTAAGTCAATCTTGGAGAAAATGGTAGCACCCCTTAATTGGTCAAACAAGTCATCAATCCTTGGCAAGGGATACTTATTCTTGATGGTCATCTTATTGAGTTTCCTATAATCTATGCATAGTCTGAGTGTGTCATCTTTATTTTTCACAAAAAGTTCTCGTGCTCCCCATGGAGACACACTAGGCCATATGTAGCCTTTGTCCCACATCTCCTTCTACTAGAGTTTGAGCTCAGCTAGCTTTGGTGTATTCATTCTATAGGGTATTATAGATGTTGGTACTGCTCATGGTACAAGTTATATTGAAAAGCCAATATCCGTTATTGGAGGTAGACTTGGTACCTCTTCCTGGTATACATATTATATTCTCTCAATAAGGGATGGTTCTCTAGGTTGGGTTTGTCATTCTCAATAGAGTTTAGTACTTGGATTGAATATAAGAGACATCTCTTTATGCAATACTTCTTCCCTTGGAGGGCTGATATTTGTCTCACTAAGACAGGATTTTGAATCCCTTGTATGGTTACCCTCCTTCCTTCTTCATTTTCACACTCAAAATTTTTATGCAATAGTCCAACTTGGTTTTGTGGGAAGCTAACCATTACATGCCAATAAGAAATCATAAGATCCTAGAGGGAGTATGTTTAGGTTTTCTTGGGTGGGAAATTCACTCATGACAAATTGGCATGTTGGTATGACCTTCATTATTTTTATTTTGGTTCCAGTGGCTAGTTGTACCAACCATGATTTCACATGTTTAACTTGTTGCAATTTTCATTTCTCAAAATTTTGAGGGGCATCATAACTCAAATTAGAACTAGGTTCAATTAAAATGGAAACATGATGGTTAGAAATTGTACCTTCCATCAACACCACTAAAGTTTGGTGGTCATCTTGTCTATTATCCAAGGCTGCATAAATGTGTGGCAGGATCCTAGACACATCATTGAATTTGGTAGCCTCTTGGACATTATAGACCCCCCTAGGGTTATGTTTCCTATGCGGAGAATCCCTCAACAGATGTTCCTCTCCACAACCCCATCATTTCAAGGATTCTCTCTTTGAGTTATTAGAATTACTTGGAGCTTCTCAGAATGTTTTATTGCCACTATGAGATGGAAAATTTTGTTGATACACACTTCTAGCAGGAAGGCTCATCCTAGATCTCTTACCAAGGTTCTTAAATTTCTAGGTTTTAAACCCCTTATTCTTGAATCCCGAATTGTTTTTCTTCTTCCAGTCTTCATGGGGTCATGTCTTACTCTTGAATTTCTCATAGTAATACCTTTCTTTTCGAATAGTATCTTCTAAGGCCTTTGTCTCATCAAACTCAATTATGTCCTAATAGGACTAAGGTAATCCACTAATAAATCATTGCATCTTTACCTTTTTCATATTTTATGTAGGGCACATACCTCATCATCTCAAGCAATTTGTTGATATACTCATCTATGGTGAGTTGTCCTAGCTTCAGTTCATAGAATTACTTGGTATTTCCATCAAAGTACTTTTCTGACAGGTACTTCTTCTTGAAGTATTTCTCAAATTCTTTCCATGACAAGTCCTTCTCATGGAATCCTTTCATATTCATAAGGTCCTCCCACCAAATGGAAGCTTTCCCATTCAAGTTGAAAATGGCTATTCGAGCCTTTAGGTTTTAAGAGTAGTCATGGACTCTGAAGTACTTCTTCAATCCAAGTAGCCAAACTTATGGTTCTTCCCCATTCTTAATATCTCCATCGAAGGTGGATGGTTTGAATTTCTTGAATTCTTCAGGTTCATGACTCTTGGAATGTTTCCTCTTCTTTCCTCTTGTATAAGAATGAGAACTAGTTTTACCACTAGAAGATCCCTTGGCATTGTCAATTTCCTCACTTGAGAAATATTCCATTGAATGTATCCTGGGTCCATGTTGGGCCTTCTTTGAGGTGATCCTCCTGGTGTGGCCACTTTCATGACCATGCTTCTGTATCCACATGACTGACTGTTAGACCATGTTGCAGTTTCCTTTGTATCTCTGATAGACTTTGCATTAGGAATGCATTAATTTCTGTCTTCTTTTCCTGCTCCTTGATCAGACTTTCATTCTCATCCTTATAAATCTGTAATTCTTCCATGAGTCTTCTTACAGTTTTGTCCAAATTTGGAGGGGTTTCCACCACCCTCCTTTCATCAATTTTTTCCTCTCTATGGTGGGAGATCTTCCCCAACTCCTAATGTGTCACCATACTTTACATTATAGTTCTCCTGTTGTTCACTGACTTCTTGAGTGAGGATAAAAAAAAGATAGTTAGTTACTAATCTACCAATTAATGAAAAACACATATCATTGCAAGGTGAAGTCAATTCTTTATTTGGAAACATTAGCAACCTATAGTGAAGACTTCCAAAACATCTATCAATAGTAGAAGGTGTTGTTCCTCTCTTCAATAGAGGTTCAACCAAGTTTCTTTTGAAGGGGGGTAAGGTAGGGAGTTACCACATAAGTTCTCTAATAACATTTTTATGCTAATTGCACATGAGCCCAAGCAAGCCAAGTGTTGTTTACATGCTCTGCTATCAATTTGTAACACACCCAACCCCTAAATATCCTTTCTAGAGATGGGGCATCAAATTTTTCTTTCCCAGCTTCATTTTCGATCCCTTGCTTAAGAAAAACCCTCTAATCAGCTTCCTTGAAACCTACATCTCTCACTAAGTGACTAAACCAGATAGTAGGGTCCTCCTCGTGAACTCGAGATAAAAATTAATAGCTAAGATCCTACATTAGCAAGGTTTCGACACTTCGAAAGTCCCCAAACTTTGGGAGCTCCAAGAGTGTTGTCGAATTCTCCAATCGTCGAACATCGTAGGAGATCGACGGTCCACATTCTCCACCGAGATCATATGGTTAAGGAGGGCTTCAGCGTTTAGTGTCGAACATTCCTATATCTTAATCCCCAAAATCTCGTAATCTCACCACTTTCCCCTAGCCCTTCAATGTTTGGCGATTGAAGATCTCGATCGAGCATTCCTTTTCTCCACCCTATGCCCAAACTCTCAAACTCCCGAAGTTACCCAAACTCTCAGAGTCTTGTATATGTCACCAGTCATGTTTTCCAGATGGGCACGAACCAGGAACCGACACGGAGAGATGGTCAAGGGGTGACACATGTCCTTGATAGGGGGTGACATGTGTCATTCCCTAAAATAAACAATAGATATGTGAATATTCCAAAACTAGGTCACACGTGGAATGCGTAAAGTAGGTCCATGTCATCTGGGATGACATTAGAGAGCCATGTCATCATAGACTAATAATTGCTCAGTCCTTCAATCTAACAGATTGCAAGATTCCACATAGATCTATGGATCTACGGTTCTCGTTACTTCGTGGATCCCTCTTTGAAGCTTACCAAATCCTCTCAATGTGGATATCCTGAAGATCTAAATCTATAGACTCTCAGATATTGCGTCACATATCCTCTTCGACCAACAATTGAGGCTTAATTCGATGTTCGTGACTTCGACGGTTTTCATTCTTCGAAAAAACCTTGGCTAAATTCCTCCGGAGTATAGAGTCTCCAGACCACGAGATTGCGTGCCACAAACCTGATCACCCAACGGTATTTGTCACTTTGGCATTTTGACATTCAAGACTTCGACGTGTATCTTCCAGCCTTTCTTTTAGACTACGCCATATTTATTTCCACCTATTCCTATCATCTACAGCCAGGATTTACTCCGGTTTCCAGAACTTTGGGGGAATCTCAAGCATTTCTAAATCACTGAATACCCGGACTCCCTGATAATCATTGATATGGGGACACGTGTCTCTCCAATTTCAACTATCCATATTAACTCTGCACCTCCAGAATTCGAGAGTTTCGGTGCTAGACCATTTCAAATCTCCTGAAGTCGGAGTTCGCTAAAGCGATTAACGCTTCCCTTCCTACATCCGATCTAACAGATGAGAGAGATATATCTTAGACCCCCCAGATTGATGGCCCTTGTCAATTCGCGACTTCGACCTTCAGCTACTTTCAAGGATTGTAGAGTCACAAGTCCCGAAGTCAAAAGAGTTATCCCCTTTTTGGACTAGAGCAGGGTTCCCAGACCCTGGTCACATGGACACTTTTGAAATTATAAGAACTAAGCACAACTACTTTAGCAGTAATTGGGTTAAGGACCTAGGCACAAGCCCTCATTTATATGGGTGAATAGTCTAAGGGAAAAAATCTCTTCTCCCATAGAATTCAAACTTAACATTATTGCTAAGGTAAATTTCACAGGGTTGGTAGGGATTAGCCATTCCAGTGGAAAACCAATGTGCCAAAAATCATGGCCACCTATAAACAATGTATCATTGCATTGACATTGGAATACCATATGTTCATGTCATGCATTCCACCATGTGAGTTGGAAGGTATGGCCCACGCCTCAACACATCATCCAAACTCTTCCCCACAAACTATCTAATCATTTGGATACCTTCCTCTTCAACCTATACACAACACTAAGAACATCATCCCTTAGTGTTAGTCAGTGTAGGAAAATAGGTTTACAATCCAAACATCAATTATATAGGGGAAAACCATTAATCACTTGTATGGAACTATATCCTTTTCATATATAACCTTAACATGGCCTAATGCATGGCTTCTTCTATTGGCGTTCATTGCTACAACAGGAGTATGTCTCTTGACTTGATTTGGTTATGATCTCATAACCAACATAAGATAATATGAAATTAATTCTCTCATAAATGAATTCAAGCATTACACATCATGTATATACTCAAGGCCCTCTACCTTTACATCAATCCAAATATTGAACTTTAACTGGGGGAATTCTTACCTCAATTTCCTTCATCATTTTATGCAACATAAGCAACCAAATGCATACTTTTATATATGTTATAAATTTACTTTATGCCACCTGATCATTTGATATTTTGATAAAGTTCGTCGGCTCCCTTCACCAACTCCCTTGGTCAACATTCTGACCATACTCTTTTGTCTTCATATGGATGGATTCCATATACAAAAACATC
>ML783932.1:84333-96497 GCA_009831015.1 Picea engelmannii | reverse complement strand
TTAGTATTATTTAATTATCATGATGCCATTATTTCATATATATATATCAACAGATTACTCTTACTCCACACTCATTTCATATACATGTTTAGTCATGTCTGCATGCACCCATGCACATCAATATCCATCAATCATTTGATATTTAATGCCTATTTCATGCACTCCAATGCATATCTAGTTTAGATTATTATTTTTATTTTTTTTTGGAAGACGGTTGTCCCTAAAGTCTTGTAGAACAGTGTTTCCCTGTGCACTGCCATTTTGTTCAGATGTGCACCACTGTCCTTTATTATGAACCTTCTAACCAAGTCCCACTTGGTCATTTTTCATTTTGAGCCACTAGATCCACGAGTGTTTCCATATCACAGTTGCTTCCTTTATGCAGAGAATCCTAACACAACTTTTTTGGCTAAACCTTTCAATATTCATAGTGTTCTAACATGCACTACTCCAACTGGATATTAAAACTGCAATCTAATTAACCACTTTCCATTTCCTTGACCTTGGTTGTGGAGCCCGATTATCTCCCTGAATCATAGATCTTTTTTTTCAGCCATGCTTATACCCCATGAAGACTTTACACCCTGGAAGAATGTACACTCCTCCACACGGGGGAGTGAAAGGGGGATTACCCCCCCCTACAGAATCTGGGGACAAGCGACCCCCGAAGGAAAAATTGTGTTGTAAATGTATATTGTAATTTCATAGTAAATCTGGACAATTCATTATAAAGTCACAGATCTAACGGTAGAAGTTTTGTTAGGGTTTTGTTCGCTAGAAAGCAACCCTCTTTTATGAGGGAAATGTATTTCGGCTATGTATCATTTCGAATATTATATTCTAAGTGAGGATATTGCGAAGGAAAGAAGAGGAAGTTACATCATGTGTGTTCTAGGTTGTATCCCTTCTTTCGTTGGATAATAATAAAGGAAGGACCTGGAAATTTCTCTAGTGGACGTAGCCCACACTAGGTGAACCACGCATATCTGTGTCTCTATTGTATTGTGTATCTTATGTGTTTTATTTCTGCATTTGTTTTATTTTATTTATCCTCTATCCTATTTTTCTAACAACTGGTATCAAAGCGAAAGGTAACTCATAGGAAAAGAGGGTTCCTAGTTTGAGTGGGAGCAATGGTGGAATATGGAAAGTTTAGGGTCAATAAATTTAACGGCCAAAACTACCAGTTATGGAAGATGTAGATGGAAGATTATTTATATCTGAAGGATCTATTCCTACCATTGGGTGGAATAGCAATGAAGTCGACGACCATGAAGGACAAAGAATGGGATGTTCTTGATAGAAAGGCACTAGGAATGATATAGTTGATCCTAGAAGCATCGGTGGCTTTCAATATTTTGAAAGAAAAGACAACGAAGGAGTTGATGGATGCATTGGATAAACTGTATGAAAAAACCTTGGTGTACAATAAGGTATTTCTAATGAAGAGATTATTTAATATGAAGATGTCATAAGGTGTGTTTGCTGCAAATAATTTAAAAGAATTTAATACAGTTACTAATCAGCTAAGTTTTGTAAAAGTGGACTTTGATGATGAGGTCAGGGATATTCTAATCTTGTGCTCATTTCTAGAAATACGAAATGGCTTAGTCATGGTTGTAATTAACTACATCTCCCATTCAAATACTTTAAAATTTGATGATGTTGTTGGTGTTATCCTTAGTGAGGAAATGTGATGGAAAAGAACAAGTGAGACATCAGGTAATGCGTTAAACATGGAGAACATGGGAAGACAAAAGGATAGAGGAAAGGGATCAGGGAACCACAAGAATTCTAGGAAGGGTAGATCCAAATCCATACTTGGAAATATAGAGTGTTGGAATTGTGGAAATAAAGGACATATAAAGAAAGACTGCAGAGCTCCAAAGAAACAAAGAGATGGACATCAAGAGAAAAATCATGAAGCAAATGTAACAAGTGATGTGTTACAGGATGCTTTGATTCCTTCTGTAGATAATATTTGTGAGTCTTGGGTAGTATATTCAGGGGATTCATTCCATGCCACACCCCATAGGAAAAAATTTCTTGATTATGTTCAAGGTGATTTTCAATAGGTTCATTTGGGTGATGATGCACCATGCAAAATTGTTGGAATGGGAAAAGTAAAAACAAAGAAAAGGAATGGAAACCAATGGTTGTTGAAAGAGGTAAGACATGCTCTAGATCTAAGGAAAAATATAATTTCGACAGGGTAGTTGGAAAGTGAAGGTTGTATGTCGATATTTATAGATAAGGTGTGGAAGGTCACCAAATGATCATTGGTGATAGAAAAAGGAGATAAGGTAGGTACATTGTATTTATGTATTGGTAATACTAACTCTTCTATCTCTTTACCTTATATAGGAGTGGATATAGAACTATGAAATCATAGGCTTGGACACATGATTGAGAAGGGGATGCATATAGTTCACAAAAAAAAATTGTTGGCAGATCTTAAACAAATTGATATGGATTTCTGTGAGCATTGTGTTTATGGAAAATAGAAGAGAGTTGGATTTCTCAGAGTCGGAAAAGAAAATAAGCGTGAAATGTTAGAGCTTGTGCATACATATGTGTGGGACCACCTCATGTATCATCTCTTATTGTCTCTCGTTATTATGTTACTTTTATTGATGATGCAACTAGAAAAACTTGGGTTTATTGCATTCAACAAAAATCTGATGTTTTGGATAATTTTAAGAAATGGAAAGCTTTGGTTGATAATGAGATAGGGAAAAGGTTGAAGTGTCTCAGATCAAAAAATGGAGGTGAATATTACAGCAAGGATTTTGATGATTATTTTTCATACCATGGGATTCGTAGAGAGAAGACAGTTCCAAGAACACCACAAGAAAATGTTGTGTCATAAAGGATGAACAGGACAATCATGGAGCATGCAAGGAGTATGAGATTGCATGTTGGTTTGGCCTTACAGTTGTAGGAAGATGTTTTATATATTGTTGTTTACTTAATAAACAGAGTACCTTCAATCTCTTTGGATGGTGGAATTCCAGAGAAGGCATGGACAAGTAAAAAGGTAAACTATTATTTTTTTAAGACTTTTGGTTGTGAAGCATTTGTCCATATTCATAAAAAAAATAGAACAAAGCTTGAGGAAAATTCCAAGAAGTGTACCTTTATTGGATATGGTGTTAATGATTTTGGTTATCACTTATGGGATTATGAAAATCACAAAATCATTAGGAGTAGAGATGTCATATTCAATGAGAAGGTCATGTACAAAGATCAGTTGCAGAGAAATATACAAGAAAAAGAAAAGCCAGAATACACAATGCTTGATGAGATCATTGAAAAATAAATTCCAAAGGAACCGAAAAATCAAAATGTACAATAACAGGAGCAGCAGGTACCTCAAACTCCTACAAGTGTTGTTAGAATATCTACCAGGTTAAGTATACCCAATGAACGATAATCTCCTTCATTGTATTATTTATTGTTGACTGATTTTGGTGAACTAGAATGTTATGAAGAGGCAATGAAGGTAGAAACCAAAAAGAAGTGGGAGCAAGGCATGAAAGAGGAAATGGATTCATTAGTAAATAACAAGAATTGGGACTTGGTTCAATTGCCTGTAGGAAAAAGAGCATTGTAGAATAAATGGGTTTACAAGTTAAAGGAAGAAGATGGAATAAAAAAGTGGTACAAGGCTAGACTTGTTGTAAAGGGGTTTGCACAAAAGAAAGGTATAGATTTTGATGAAATATTTTCTCATTTTGTTAAAATGACTTCAATTAGGACTATTTTAAGTCTTGTGGCAGTATAATATTTACATCTTGAACAATTAGATGTAAAAATAGATTTTCTCCATGGGGATTTGGAGGAAGATATTTATATGCAACAACCACATGGGTATGAGGTAAAAGGGAAGGATATTTCGGTATGAAGGTTGAAGAAGAGATTGTATGGTATAAAGAAAGATCTAAGGTAGTGGTATTTTAAGTTTGACAGGTTTATGACAGAACAAGGTTATAGTAGATGTCATTCTGATCACTGTGTTTATTTTAAAAGGATAGAAAATGGAAGTTATATTATCTTTCTATTGTTTGTAGATGACATGCTTGTTGCAGGGTCTAAAATGCATGATATAAATGTTCTCAAGAAGAAATTGTATAATTCATTTGCGATGAAGGATTTTGGTGTTGCAAAGAAAATCCTTGGTATGAGAATAACAAGAAACATGAAAAATCGCAAATTGACATTGTCTCGTGGTGTGTACATAGAGAAGGTGTTGGAGAGTTTTAGAATGTAGAATGAAAAACCACTTAGTACAGCTTTGGCTAGACATTTCAAATTAACTATGGAAATGTGTCCCAAGACAAAAGAGGAGATAGAATACATGTCCAGAGTCCCTTCTTTATCAACAGTTGGCAGCTTGATGTATGCGATGGTTTGCATCAGATCATATATTGCACATGCAGTGGGAGTTGTGAACATGTATATGAACAATCTAGGTAATGAACATTGGGAGGTAGTAAAGTGGATTCTCAAGTATTTGAGAGGTACTGCTACTCATGCATTATCTTTTGGAGGTTCAGACATTGTTCTACATGGATATGTTGATTCATATATGACAAGTGATAATGATAGCAGGAGGAGCACCACAGGGTATTATTTTACTGTAGGTGGAACAACAATAAGTTGGATTTTGAAACTGCAAAAGGTTGTTGCACTTTCAACAACAGAGGCAGAGTATGTTGTTGCTACAAAGGCTAGTAAAGAGATGATTTGGTTAGAGAGGTTTATGGAGTAATTGGGAAAGAAGAAAGAGAATATCAAGTTGTATTGTGACAGTGAGAATGCCCTTCATCTTGCAAATAAATTAGCCTTCCATTCGAAGCAAGGATGATTTTAGGGGCTAAATTTCACTCATGGGCTAATTTTCCATGGTTTTTCCAAAAACAAGATTCGCTATTTTAAAAATGATTTGCCCAAATTCTATAGGATAAAATTATTTTACCTTAAAAATCGCCAAAATTTTATAAAAACTATATAAAATCCTTAGAAATTTGAATACTTTTATAAAAATATCGCCAATCATTTATAGTTGACATATGAAAAATTAGTAAGATTCACCAAGGTTTCTACATTTTAAAATAAATTTTCATCCTTAAAATCATCCCTAATTCAAAGACTAAGCATATACAACTCATGTACCATTTCATATGATTTGTCTTGGAAGATGGACATTTGAAGTTGGAAAAGATACACACTAGACAGAATCCTGCAAACATGTTAACAAAGGGAGTAACCAGGGAGAAATTGATTTCCTTCTCAGTTTAAGTTGGTCTTCAAGTATGAATATGAAGATGATAAATTTTTTAGGTCCAAGAAGGATCATAGTCCAGCAGATACAACAGTGGTAGAGTTGTTCAAATCAATCTCCAAGTGGGAGATTGTTTGTTGTGGAGCCCGATTGTCTTCTTGATTCATAGATCCTTTTTTTTCAGTCGTGTTTATACCCCATGAAGAATTTACACCCCGGAAGAATGTACACTCCTCTACGCGGGAGAGTGTAGGGGGAGGTTACCCCCCCTGTGAGGCCCAGGGGCAAGCGAACCCCCAACGGGGGTTCGGGGGTGAAGCCCCCAAAGGAAAAATTGCATTGTAAATGTATATTGTAATTTCATAGTAAATTTGGACCATTCATTATAAGGTCACAGATCTGAGGGCAGAATTTATGTTAGGGTTTTTTTTCCCTAGAAGGAAACCCTCTTTTATGAGGAAAATTTATTGCAGCTATCTATCATTACGAATATTGTATTCTGAGTGAGGATACTTTGAGATAAAGAAGAGGAAGTTACAATGGGTGTGGTGTAGGTTGTACCCCTTATTTTTTTGGATAATAATAAAGGAAGGACCTGGAAATTTCTCTGGTGGACGTAGCCCACACTAGGTGAACCACGTATATATGTGTCTCTATTGTATTGTCTATCTTTTGTGTTTTATTTCTACATTTGTTTTATTTTATTGCTTCGTGATCTTATTTTTCTAACACAAACTAGTCTTGAAATACCAATATCATTGATCGACATTCCAACATTTTGAAATATTTCTTTTATGTCATCTTTCCAATCTTTTTTCCCCCCATGAATTTGTTCAACTTTAAATACCACTCTTTACTTCATTAAGTGATTCAATGTGAAGCACTACTTGGCCACTCAACACTACTCAACTCCAAATGGAGTGCTACACCCTTCATTTTCACTTGTACCTTTCTTTTCTTACACACTCTGATAATAGAGGCAACTTTCTATCTTCGGGTGATTTTAGACAAAATTTGTTAGATAATATATAAATATCCCTTCTTCCTACATTCTCATATTTTTACATAGATATGACTCATCCACTTAATGAGTCACACCTCATCTCATGAAATCCTTTTTCCTTCTCTTGTAGCAAGCTTGTAGCCTTCACTATATTCCTACCTTCAAGGCTATGGAGTCCTTCTTAACTTCTTGTGATTGAAATGATATTTTTCAACTATTGGATTCATGATTTATGTGAGAATCTCTATTGATTATCCTTTGCAACCCATTCAGACTCTCTAGAAGATGAATACTAATATTCATATACTATTCCTTAGGCCTTTGTCAACCTTGCATCACCTTCTCTGCATCCCTGCACTTGCCTTTGCAGATCTTTGATTCTTCATCCAACTACACAAGCTTGATTTGATTCCCTATCTAATTGACCCTGGGATTAATCTATAACTGACCCACACAATCCTCATTTATGGAATCTTATCCTCTTGCTAGAAATCCCTTCACACAACACTCTCTATTGGAGTGAACCTTTCCTCATTATCAATGCCATGTTAATAAGATCAACCACATTTTTTTCCATTATTAGGATATTTCACTTTAAGTGTGCCTCTAAACTTATGCATAGACAATATCGTGAGTTTTAAAAATCCTCCTTACTCAAAAATCACCCGTGGCACTCAGCTCTATTACCTAGGAATGTTTCTCCAAATTTGACATTGTTTGGAAATACATGCACACTGAATAGTTGCACAGTTCATAGAATCAAATTCCACTTTTTCCCTACAAATTTTATGGAATAACCTAATTCTCCTCAGGAGAAACTAGACCTTATGACATGTTTTCCTTTGGATTACCTTTCCAATGACCATACTCATTCTTCAATCTAATTTATGATCTAGAAGTTATGGCTTCATGAAATTACATTCTACTCAAAGGTGTCCTTCAAGTTCACTAGAGACCTTACTTCTAATTACATGAGAATCATTTGGCTCAAAACTAAATTCTAGGTGGATTTCTAGATTCTACTATCCAATATATTTTAGATGACTACTTTCTTGCTCAAATTTCAACACTGAGCAAAATTTTAGAGGTAATTGAATATTGTCAATTCACCCCTTTTATGCACCTTCTCCCAAGTGCCAAATAATCTCAAAAGACAAGTTTTTCCACCTCTAGAGGTAATTACTTTAGGAAGCAAGGAAAATTTTCTACATGACATAGATAATACTACTAACATTGAATTCACAACGATTTTCATATTATCAAAATGATGATCCAGTGAACAACTCCAACAATCTAGAAATGACAACTTTTCCCCTTTGCACTAATTCCTTTGGTATTTTGACAAAGACTCATTACTACCTTTTGAACGATTTATCCAAGTTAACCCTTAACTGGCCTCTGGACTGATAGTTACAGTCTGTAGAAGTTTTGAATGTTTTTTTATTTTTATCCCTGCATGCTACATGTGTCTTCTTTCTACTTTTTTTCCTTCTTCAATTCCAAATCTGGATCCATGGTTATCTTCTATGGTTCATAACATTTTCATAAACTACTCATGTGCCTCAAACAGACTTACGAGCAAGGAGTTATTCCCTATGGAACTAAAATGATGTCAAAATTTTAATTTAACTATTTTAGTTGTAACTTTGATCCAAGTGGATATCGGTGGCCACCCACCTCTTCCAACTAGCCCGCATACAGTTTTCATCTTGGCGGTTGTTTTCTATATTTTCAGGTCCTAACCTTTTAGGGGAATTTTGAGACCCTAAATAACGTTTTTTGGCCTCACCATTATCAAATAATAGACAAAAAAATGTGTAGTCGTCAGATAGACCTTTCTAATGGGCTATTCTTCACCTAAAACAAAGATTGTATTCAGACATTACGACCCCGAGAAGTTGATGTACCAACTTACCCTATCGGGGCCCACATGACTTTTGGTGCTTCATCTCCTAGTGTTAGGTTTTTAGATGTCTAGGTTTTTTTTATTACTTCTTGATGATAAAAAGGCCTAGAGGACTTATTGTAATATTCTTAGGCGAATGCGTGTAGCCTCCACATCTCTTCTCAAAGATTATCTACCACCATTCGAGAAATATTGTTTCATTCTACATTTTACAATTTCAACAGATTTATTTATTGAATAGAAGTTAAGTTTCATTTTATCTCTGTTATTGTTCACTGTCTCTTAATGTTATAGATATTTGTTTCATTTCATTCTTCTCATAAATACGAATCAGTGGTATCAGAGTGGTCTATTCTTCATTTGTTTCTTTGTGCATGTCCCCAACAAGGTCAGGGTATAAGCAGTTGGGACTCGAACCAGTTGAGCCTTTTCAAGATCGGCCTCGTCGAACCCGATGACCTCCCATGGGGGAAGAAAAGAGAAGAGATAGGGTAGGATATCCCTTTAAATTGTTTCTTGAGGAATACCTCATGCGATAGAGGAATGAGATGATGGATAGTTTTTTGCAAATCCTTCAGCGACTCCCAAAAGGAGACACATCTTCCTTGAGTGAAGGCGTTGTTGATCTCTAGTTTTGTCATATTTTCCGCCATACAAATACACTTATCATTACACCTTGTCCCCACATTTTGTCACTAATATATCTCTAATTACACCATAAACCTCCATTATCTCTTGTTATTCATCCTATGTGGTTAATACACAATTTTCCATATTTTTAGTGATTAAACAAATGATTATACAATAGTTTTGTCGATGATGGTTTAATCCTATGTTTCTATGTCAAAGCAGCATGTTTTGTATTGTTCAGGTTCCGATATATGCATTTTCCATGTTCTGGTACCTGTATTGTTCCTGTTCTGGTACCCACATTGCAAGTCATCCGGTACTCCAAGTCATCTGGTACCAGAAGGTTCTATAGTCAACCAGGACCTGCACAGTCATCTTATATCCATGCTCCATTTCATCTGGTACCCACACTTCATATCATCTAGTACTCAGTTCGACCGGTACCAATATTGTGCTCATCTGGTACTCCAAGTCATCTGGTACTAGAAGGTTCTACAAGTCATCCAGTACTCACAATCCATGTCATCCGGTACTCAAAATCCATATCATCTGGTACTCACAATTCAACACATCCAATACTAGAATGTTCCAAAAACCATCCGGTACCAGAATGCTCCAGGTCATCCGGTACCAACATCAACAACAATCTGGTACTAGAAATAATTCAAAGTTTTGGGAAGCTTCTAGAGGAAAATCGGGTACATGGGTTTTGTCTAGAATGATGTTTTCATGTGGAAGTGTGTGACAGAATTCACCCAGATCGTATGTGTTGACCTCCATCTCAGGGGGAATGATTCTACCAAAATTACCAACAAAACTCAAACTACCAACTTGCACCTCGATTTACATGCACATGGGAGCATATATTGCAAAACTGAAAAATGGGTTCTTATCAATATCCTCCAGCTACAGAACCTAGAAACCGTTTTCTAAATTTTGAAACGGATGGGAAGATATGGGTGGATCCATAACTCAAATTTGCCTAAATTACAATACAACCCAGATTTTTGTGATTTTGCTCAAAAAAATTGTAAAATTGGTTTTAACCAAAATCTGAGTTTGGGGGATTTGGTTCTATCATATCCCTTTGTATTTCATGTATAAATAAGAGCCTCATAGGGTTGAGGAGGATCCATCATTTTTTATTTAAAATTTGTATTCAAGAGAAATTCATCATATTAGAGACATGAAATTGATGAGCAAAAGGTTGTAATCAGAGATTTTGATTTCTAATAAACAAGAATAGTTCATGGCTGAGATTTGACGCATCATCCCAGTTCCGATCTGAATTAGTCTTCTAGGAGAATGCCTAGGTTGGGTAGGGCCCCTCGATCCGGGTATGTCCCTGTTGTTATTTATTTTGCTAATTAGTTTATGAATTTGTCTGGATTTGATTTCCATGAACTGTGTGTTTTAATTCAGCAATTTGATTTTGCAATTGGTTTCATGAACATCTCGAATTTATGCCCTTCCACTCAAAGCATCATCATTTTTCATTTAACCTCAATCATACTCATTTTCCAAGCTTCTAATATATGTGTTCTCATGCTGTTCTATCTATGTGCTTAATGATTATTTGACCAACGATTCATTGCTTCGAGCCTTGCTTTAATTATCTCCATTCATGCTTGATTAATTTTCCATCTATTTGTTGATCACATTATTAAATAGTGTTTTTCCTTCCTAGCTATGTCAAATGTGTAAAATAGAGTTTTGATCTTTAGTTGGATATTTGAATTCATTTATGAATAGAAGACACAGATACATAGGTTCAAAACTGCACTTATTACTTACAATTTAGAGTATGTGGCATCCTTCATGATGTGTTTATAGATTGATTAGCCATGCATGGGCATCTACATTGGTTTATGAGCAGATTTCTCTTCTCTTTTCTTCATTCTTTGCACCCAGAACTTGCACATTAACACACACCACCCATTATGCATCTATTCATTTTCATTCATCTTCTTTCCTTGCTTGGTTGATTGCAAATCCTCTAAGTTCTACAATTGTCACCAAGAATCCATTTCATTTTCTTCAACCATGTTTCCATATTTTATTTGACTATGTACATTCAACCTTTTAAGTCAACTATAGAAGCATTCCTCCTTTCTTTATGATTATTCTTTGTTGAGTTCTACAGTGTACATTGAAAATTCTATTTTCATCTCTTCTTAACCCATCTAACATTCATCTTTTTTGACAGAGTTGGTATTTCTTTGCTTCACATCTCTACAACATCATCTTTACTTATTCCTTCTCCTTCTTCTCCATGATTGATGCATTTGACTGTGGACGATTTCGAGTTTAGATTTAATTTGCAGCCTTGTTTGATTGTCTTTTGCTTAAGATTGATTTTAGATTGTTTTCATCAAAATACCTATAGTTTTCTTTCAGATCGCTTTATTTTCCTATACCTTTGGATTAATTGCACTTTAATTTCACATATCTTCAATCACCAATGGACATATTAGAGGTCTAACTTGTGAGATATAGCCTTCCCACATTGGAATTTTTCCTAAGGTGTTAGTTTCTATCTTGAATTTCATTTTTGTTTGCTTCTTTCTTTTATTGCATTTAAGTGTGGATCCACTACAGGAAATAATCATTGAAGGACATAAAACCTAAGTATGCTACTCAATATTCATCACGTGAACATCACCATGAGTGCATGAAAGACTTTGATCTAAGCCTTTATAGCACTAAGTATTCCTATGTCGCAGTGATGAATCCTTAGTGTTAATTTGTTGTAGTGTGGGTTTGAAGATTGTTTGTCGGCTTTACATTAGGCTAGACTAGGCTCTGATCCTGTGTTTCATGCACCTACACCTCAAATCTTATGAGCCTCGGTTGATAATTAAATGTGGGAATTAATAGTGCATATATAGAGCCCAACATTTTGGCACCATTGTCGTGGAGGTGCTAAATGGATTACAGCATAGGTAGGTTGCTTTTATTTATCCAAAGCCTTGATTGTTCCTTTCATGAAAGTGTGTTTCTTTTCATGCAAGCATGTTTATTTTCATGCAAGTGTGGTGTGATTTTAAGGACGACCTAAGGGTGGAGAGAAGATGGTAAGATGTGAGGGAAGAGCCCATGCATCCACTTTAGTGGGGTTACTCCAAAATTAGGTTGTCCTCTTCCTTTTAGTAGTTAGAATTTGTTTTTTATTAGCATTAGCCATTTTTTTTATATATGAGAAGAGAAGCTAACTTGTGTGAACAGATAACTTGGTGACAGCAGGATCCTAGTAGCACGGTGTTTCTTCAAGTATATAATTAGTTTTCTTACATTTTCTTTTAGTTTGCTTTTTTTTATTTCCTTAGGATTTAGAAAATAAT
>ML783932.1:41787-84295 GCA_009831015.1 Picea engelmannii | reverse complement strand
CTACACTAATCCATGTGTGAAACATGACCCATAAACCAGCAACAATGACTCAAATATGATCAAGAGTTCGAAATAACTCTCTCCATCCTAGCAGTAGCTAGGATCTCAATCTTTGCCTCGCAAAAAGAAAAAATATTGACAGCAGTCAAGAACCTATCCGCCTCTCCAGAAGTGATAGAAAAACAATATTTCCATAAGATACATCCACAAGAATATCTTGAAGCCTCCTTTGATCACCCTTTCCAACCTGTAGAGGAGACTGAAGAATCATTCAATGGAGAGAAATTGCTAGAACCTAAGATCGAGGAGTTCTTGACATGCATATCAGCAGATCCAGTATGCATCCAAGAGACAAACCATCCAAAAGAAGATGAAATGCATGGCATGTTAGAGGGAGACATGCAGAGTGGTCTAAGTGAGGAAGTGAACCAAGAACATCAAGATTACATTGAACATTGGTTCTAGACAACAACAAGATTGAAGCACCACTCTCTTCTTCAACAACTCTCCACATCATCATCAAAGTAGTTGGTTCTTCGTATTTTGGTGCACATTAAAGCTTATCTTTCAAACATGAGTATGAATGTATTTCTACACATGTTAGGCACATGGTTACATTGGAAATATTCTTACGCGTGAAATTTAATTTCTTGTTCTCAAGATAGGATAGAGTAAAAGTTGCATGTTAGTTAACCTAGTTCTAAATAAATGAAACATCTTTCTTTGTTTCTTTTCAAATAAATGAAATGATATGAAGATAATATTGGTGATCTAACATCAAAAACCAAAATAACTTAAGATATTTCTTCTTCTTACTACATACATATTTCTAACTATTAATAATAAGATTTTCTCATAAGCCTAATCTTTAAAATATTATGGGGATTTACAAAATCTTTAAGGTATGCATAATGATGCCCATAGGTAACTTGTACATCCTAGTTTCATATCAGAACTTGTTATTCAAGCATTCTTATCAAATAGTAGCAGGAGAGTAAATGAAACTTCTACTTGTGAGGGAACACAATCTTATATTGAGAAGATGAACTTGGGGACTAGAGGCACCTTTAGGTCATTCTCTAATGGCCTCATCCACCACACATTAATTAAGTTTGACAATGATATGTCTTTCGACTAATCTCGATACATAAGTCTATTTTTCATATGAACAATCTTTTATGGGCAATCTATAAAATATCTTCCAACTCAATACCATCCCATCCTGTAAAAAGGTTTTCAAAGATGCTCCCTCATTCACCCATGCGAAAGAAATCTATAAATTCTATCTTAAGGGTAAAGATTGGGACAAGAGCCTTTGATGGAAAATGGGTGTAAGAGGCTAACCCATCGAGATACTGAAAAGGTCTGCTGGCAACGGGTACCAAATTGTGGTATAACTAGGCAAACCCATCAGGGTACTGAACAGGCTCATGGGCAACTAGGCATTATGCATGGGAAGGATATTTCTTAGATGTAAAAATTACACCATTGGATTACTGAACAGGCTTGCTGGCAATGGGTTCTAATTTTGTATTTCATTATGCCTAATCTGTATTTGTCCGTATGAACAATATACTTGTGTAAATCGTTAAGAAGAAGCATGCATGGTTGAACAAAAGGATAATAAACCTCATCTAATTTCCATTTGAGAATGTACGTAAGATGGTCTTAAGACCCCTTCATTCATACCTAGGATGGCATTGTCCTAGAGGTGGGACCCATAAGTGTAGGAGTCTAATAAACTCAAATGTGAACTTTATCAATATCACTTGAATGACAAAGATTCTTTGAGAAATTAAATAGGGATGATTGGTTTCCTATCGGTTTCTCATTTATCAAAGACCACTTATCTCCTCATGTTTTCCTGTTCAAGGATGAGAGGAAAAATCCCCCATCATAATTCACATGGTTTCTTAAGAATACAACTTGTTGGCATCAGAAGTCACTCCTGGATTGCAGCAGGAGTAAGCCTGAAGCCCATCAGTTTATGTCAGTATTTGTTGATAAAGGGTGATGAATGGAAGTAAACTCAGAACAATACCATTCTAACTCAGAAACTAGGACAGGCATGCACAAGTAGATGAGGTATTGGTTCAATTTCGAGCAGTAAGTTGTAATAAGGTTGAGTAGGAGGAAGACTTTTGTGAGGAAATGTGAAGGGATGATATATGCATCAGGCTTCTAACAGCCTGTAGAAGAAAACTTTGAACACAAGAACTTGTATTCAAAAGAAGAAACACTAAAAGAACATAACAACGTTATAATAAATCCTTTATCATAACACAGTTGCAATGATTCATGTGAATCAATCAATCATAAACCCTTTCAGTATGAGATCGAAACAAGATGAAAAAGAGAGGTGCCTTACATTAAACAAGGAAATTTCATATACATATACATAGCCAAGAAAACCAGTGCTTCATTAAAACATTACAGTCAAGAGCTTTGCTCTACCATCCATGCTTACAAAATATCAAAACCGAGTCTATATACTCAGAGCAATTCACCTCCTTGGCCCCAGGAGGGTAGCTGAGATACCTCATTTAAGGATTTACATGCACACGATCTTCCTTCAGACTGTACACGCAGCTTCTTGTCTGACACTGGTTTAGATGACACGACTTTTGCAGGAAAACTATCCTTCGGAGTACCACGAACTGACTGCTTCTGACCCTTCCCATGCCTTTCATTTATGGATTAAGCTGAGGTCTCACCCACCTACTCAATATTCATTAACTGCTTCTTCCATGGAGGGTGGTCGAGACTAAATACATAGAGAGTGACCACATGTCAATTTTCCAAAGCTTGGAGGCCAACCTTCATTTCTTCAAGTTTCACTCTCAACGTAACCACAGGGCCATGCAACTATCTTCAAGGAGGCTTTTACATTTCACGTTTCGGGTTTTGGAGATTCCCAATGTAATGAAGGACTGAACCCTTGTCTTTCAAAGTCCCGGTAACCGGAATGCCAAAACAGCTCCTAGGGGGATTTTACATTTTGCGTTTCGGGTTTTGGTGATTCTCGATGCAGTGGAGGAGCGACCCCTTGTCTTTCAATGTCCCAGTAACCGGAATGTCGAAACGGCTCCTGGGCGGCTTTTACATTTCACGTTTCGGGTTTCGGCGATTCCGGATGCAGTGGAAGAGTGACCCCTTGTCCTTCAAAGTCCCGGTAGCTGAAATCGCGACCGAGCATGATCAAGAGCCATGTGTCCCACCTAGATCGGATGACTACGATCATTTCATGACTTTGGCCATAAGAGATGAGCCCATGTGCTAAACCTCGTACAACTCTGTGAATCAAGCTTACCCGATGACCATCGATCTGCTCCATCTATGGATCCTCGCCGTTGAAAACAAAATGCTCGCTCGCTTGATTTTAAGCCCAAAATGGGCTTCTTTTGTGTGTTGTGATTGGCACTCATGACTACGGCCTTTGAACAAAATGCATTTGATGGTTTTTAAACCCCATTTCTATGCATTTACACCAAGGGACCGAAATCAGAGAGAAACACCCCCTTGCAAGAATTGGTGCTAACATTAGGCTCCATGGGGGATAGAGTCATCCCAACGATGCTATAAGAACTCTTTCTACGGTTCCAGTCACCTTTTGTTGGGCTATGGAGTCATTTATTAAGCCAAAAATAAATAGAAAAACAATATTTACAAAAACAGAGGAGCCGTCTAAGGCTCAAACAAAAAATTTCTTCAGGAAATGCCCATTTACTGGGCCGTTAAGAACTTCTTCACCCTCCAAATCCTGCAACCTGTATGTGTTATTTAAGAATACTTCAGAGATTTTGAAGGGCCGGATCCAGAGGGCATCAAAATTGTTCTGTTTGCCCCTATCTTACCTAGGTGCTTACCACTTAAGCACCAAATCTCCCAGCTCAAATTCCTCTTTCCTGGCCTTCCTGTCAAAGGCCTGGTTGATCTTCTGCTGATGACTATGAGCTATGTCCATTACTTGCTCCCTGACCTGTTGCACTTCCACCACTTGATGCATTCTTCTGACCATATGGTCTGTCTCTCCTTCATGATCTTGAAATAATTTCACTACAGGTAAAGTGAGCTAAGTGAGAAACATAGCCTCCATCCCATAAACAAGTTGAAAAGGTGAGGTGCCCAAGGACTACTTTGTTGTCGCTCGATCGACCCATAGAGAAAATTTGAGCTTTGAATCCCAGGCCCTCTTATTATCTTCCAATAATATTTTAATGAGTTTGATTAGACTTTTATTGGAAGATTCTTCCAGTCCATTTCCTTGAGGATAATAGGGAGTGGAGTGATTTAGTGAAATATCGAACTACTCACAGAACTTAACCAGAGGCTCAGACTTGAAAGAAGAAACATTATCAGTGACAATCCTATTGGGACAGACAAATCTGGCTATGATATCCTCCAGGAAGCTAATAATTACTTTGTTTGATGCACTCCTAGTGGGGGCAGCTCCTATCCACTTGGTGAAATAGTTTGTTGCAGTCAGGATCCATCTGTGCTGACCACTTGAAGGAGGATGAATTTCTCCAATGAAGTGCAACCCCTATTGTTGAAAGGGTGTTGAAGCTACTAGAGGATTTAGTGGCATAGATTTGAGCTGCTGCTTTCCTGAGAACCTTTGGCATTTGATGCAAGCTTTGACTTCTCTAAAAACATCAGTGAATAAGGTGGGCTAGTAGTACCCAACCCTGAGAATTTTTTGAGTTGTAGTCTTCCAGAAATGACGCCCTCCACAAAGTCCGCTATGGAAATCAAACATGAATTTCTGGGTTTCCTGTGGGTTCAGACACCTCAGAAACACCCCTAGAGGGTCTCTCTAGTACTAGGCTTGGTCAATAAGGCAATATCTGACCTCCTTGATCTTTAAAGCTCTTGCCTTGCTTTTTCCCATTCCATCAGAAGGCTTCAACTCTTGTAGAAAGTACAAAATGTCTCTGTACCAGGTGCATTATGCTAGTGATAATCCATCCTGAGAGATTTTGTTGGATGACTCAGCTTGTTGATTTCCTGAGCAAGCATTGATAAATCTAACCCCCAAGGCCTTGCAATTGGATTCAGCTAGCAACTTGGCTAAAGCCTATCCTTTAACCAACTTGGTGGGCTTTATCTCCAGGTCAAACTCAAGGATCTTGGCAATCCATTTACCTCTTCTCCCATGTATGTCAGGCTGTATAAGGATGTCTTTCACAGAGGATGAAGGAATGTATGCAATCACTCTTGAGTGCAAGACATAGACTCTGAAATCTTTGAGATCTTTCACCAAGGCATAGGCCTACTTCTCCATGATCTCATACCTGATTTATGCATCTCTTAATGCCTTACTAAAGAAGGAAATTGGTTTCTCTCACCCCTCCTCATTTTTCTGCAATAAGACCGCTGCTACTGTATCAAAAGAAGCAAAAGAAAAAACTAGGAAATCCTTGGAATAATCAAGACTGATCAACACAGGTGCCTTAATCAATGCCTTTTTTATTTGGACAAAAGATTATCTGGGTTCAGCAATCCATTTTACTTTGTTTCCCTTCCTAAGCATGGTTGTGATGTGTTTCACCAACTCAGCAAAATTTGAGACGAACCTCCTCAGAAAGTTAATCTTCCCTAAAAAATCCTAAACTTCCTTTCTAGACTTGGGAAGTGATAGAGTATGAATTGCCTCTACCCTGCTGGGATCAATTCTCACTCCCTCTGCTGATACTATATGGCCTAACAACTTCCCCTCCTTCATAGAAAACAAAGATTTCTTGGGATTTCAGGAAAGGCCAAACCTCCGACATTTCAAGAAAAATTTCCTCAAGTGACAACGATGCTCTTTATCATACCTGAAGAAGACTGTGATGTCATCCAAATAGATCCCCACAAAATGATATTTCTCCCTAATGAAGGCTATGTCCATGGCTCATTGAAATGTTGCTCCTGCGTTCATTAATCCAAAAGGCATTTTGGCATACATGAATGTTCCCCAAGGAGTGGTGAAGGTTGTTTTTTCTCTGTCCTCAGGCATGACTGATATCTGATTATAGCCAGAAAAACCTTCAATCATGGATATCCTAGATGCACCAGTTACCCTCTGCAATATGTGTTCCATGTTGGGCAAGGGATAATTGTCTTTCTTTGAGCTCCTGTTCAGGTTCCTGAAATCAACACAGAGTCTGATTTCTCCACTTTTCTTCCTCACCGGGACCAAATTGGCCACCCACTCAAAATATCTCAAGGGGACAATGATCTCGGCATCTAACAACTTCTTCACTTCTCTCTCCATGACAGGCAATAACATGGGATTTATCTTTCTTATCTTCTACCTAAATGACTTAGCCTCTCCCTTCAGTGGGATCTTGTGTTCAATGACAGTTGTGTCATATGTCTTGAGGTCTTCATAGGTCCATGCAAACACATAAGTAAATTCTCTTCACAACTCGGTATATTCGGCCCTCTGCTCTTTGGTCAAACTGTTTGACAACTTGACAAACTTGGGCTCCTCCTATGTACTGGTGTTGCACTCCAATGTATCAACATCTCCATTTGAAAAACTACCCTTTAATACCACATTATTTCCATCGAACAGTCTTTCTAGAGGGACTAGTCCCTTCAGAATGTGATTGCTAGGCAAATGAGTAATTGATCAGGGGATCAAATTTTGCTCAAAAATTCAAATTTCTCGGAATCGCTTCAAACCAGACAAGTGCCTAGGCCTCATCATTGTGAACCCAACAAAACTCATTTCGTCTCAAACGGACATCGGGAGCGAGAGATATTGCAATCTGTTCATTAAGTCAAACAGGCAAAACAAATGATGTTGACTGTACAGTACGTATAGGCTGACGTGGCAGAGTCGTACAACCATAAATGTGGTGATGTGGCAAGTATCTGTTGGATGATAGTTGGTTGAATCAGGAAGTGACACGTGGCATATCGTTGGTTAATGGTAAGGTACCACGTGGCCCAATCATGGGCTGCCACGTGGCACCCCTTTATTGGCTTTCGATTTGTATGTAAAATTATTGGAGTCCGTGGGGTTCGACCCCCGGACCTCCCCCACCACATACCTTTCACAAACTCAGACCGACCAATGGGTTACACACTATGCCTTGTAATACATATGAGTTTAATTATATTTCAGTTCAAAGTTTGTAACCGTTGGAGGGGGGTTGGGTCGGGGCTTAGCCCCGGCCCTCGGTCATTTGATTGCATATGTGACCATACCATATATGGTATAGCCCGATAGTTGGATTGGAACGGATTTTATATTACATAACCCGTGGTTTTATGTTGCATGCCATATGTCCACGACCGGAGCGGGGAGTTAATATGGTTGGCACGGTTGTAATCGTTTGGCCCCTTTTGCCTATACGCGCATTCGTATGAACCCCTATGTGCCCAGGTGTTAGGCGGTTAGGGGCTAGTGCACCCTTAACCATCCTACGGTTTGCACCATTGGCGCGGTTGCGCTCGGTGCTGGGTTTTCATGCTATTTATTGCGTGTGTTCCAGGTTCATTGAAGAAGGGTGTGTTTTGTAGATGCAAAGACAGCAAGCTTAAAGGGGGGACTTCCAGGAGGCCTAACTTCTTCATTTTTCGACCGATTGAGGTGCCGAAATAGCCCAGACAGGGGTTTTAGACGCTCTGAAGCTATTGGAGCAGTCGGTTTTTCATTTTGAGCATTGTAAGACATGTTTTTGAGCAATTTTGAGAAATTAATAATAATGATCCATTGGAAGTTGGACCAGGAGATGTAGCCCAAGAGAGGGGTGAACTCCTTTATCAATTGTTGTGTTTATGTGCTTATGTTCATTGATTATGTTGTTGTCTATGTGTATTTTCATGAATAATCCCTTAATCTATGTGTTGCAAACTAATCCATTTGCTTTAAACACATAACATTTACATTGCAATAATTTCAAGTATTTCAAGTCTTCTTCAATTTTTAGATCAAGTTGGTATCAGAGCACTGGTTTTTGAAGACTTGATTGTTTGCAAGTTTTGCTTCTAATTCTCACAAGGTTGAAACTCACAAGAGAAGAAGGTCAACTTTTGGAGCCAAGTTCTCATCCGACAAGGAGGAAGCATATACCATCACCACAAGTTTCAGGGAGGCATTCACCAAGCATGGCTCATGCGGAAAGTCATGAACGTGTTCCTACAGAAAATGAAGATCTCAAACAGGTTGTCATGGAGATGAGAGAGATGGCAAAGATCTTGATAGAAAGGAACATATTGTCGCAGGGTGAAGGCTCCAACCCTTCAATGCATAAGGGAGGCAGTGGTGACAAAACTCCAAATAGAAATGGAGGGAATGGTGTTTCTCCACCACCCTCTCCTCCATCATCTTCTTCTTCTTCTTCTACTAGTTCGAGACCTCTTCCAAATTCTCCAAAGGGGCATGGTAAAACTCCTTCACAATTTCCTTCATTAAAGCTTGATATAAAATTTGAATTGCCAATATACAATGGAGAAGTTAATGTTGAGAAGTTAGATAATTGGATACGTCAAATTGAAGTATATTGTAGAATACAAAAAATTCAAGATGATGAAACCAAAATTCATCTTTCTTCATTAAGATTGGATAGTGCAGAACTTATTTGGTAGGAATCCAAGACTCAGGAGGATATGAAAAAGCATGGTAAAATTTTTCTTTCTTGGAATTATTTCATTATCGCAATTAAAAAACAATTTTATCCATTGGCATATAAACAAAAGGCAATTGTGGAATGGCAAAATTTTAGACAAGCTAAAGGACAGAATGTACAAAGCTTTACTTAGGAATTTAGGAGAAGAGCTTTGGTTTTGGGAGTAGATTTGTCTTCTCAGGAAACTTTGCTCAAATATATTGGAGCTTTACATAGTTATTTGAGACATACTATACTCATGTTTAATCCTTCAAATCTAGAAGAAGTTTGTGTATAGGCTACTCATTTGGAAGCAAGGGAAGGAACGATACTCATGAGGGTAACAAGAAGACATTCAACCATGGAGACAAGGGAAAGAAGAAGTTCAAGGGCAATGGCAGGAAGAATGTTGTTGTGAAGAAAGACGGAGAAAAGTTCACATGTAAACATTGTTCAAAAGATGGCCATGATGAAGACCATTGTTGGAAGCTTCATCCTGAAAGAAGACCCAAAAAGTTTGGCAACAACAACAAAGGGAAGTCAAATACTGTTGCGACTGTTCAACAAGATTTAGGTTCAGATTCGGGTGATGAGACAAAGATCACAGCCATGGGTTACCAAGGTAATGGTTCTGTTGCAAGTACTAGCTCTTCAAGTAATACTAATGTCAATGTAACTCAACAAGAGAAAACAAGAATTGAACTTTTTCATATAAGGGTTGTTTCAAAGCATACTAAGATAGACACTTTATTTGATTCTGGATCTCAAGCAAACCTTATTTATGAAGAGACTGTTAAGAAACTTAAGTTGGAAACAAGTCCACATCCTAAGCCATATCCTCTTGATTGAATATGTGATAATGCTAAGTTACAAGTAACAAGAAGGTGTAAACTTAGGTTTTCTATTACTGCAAATTTCGTTGATGAGGTAGAGCTTGATGTGATTCCATTGGATATATGTGGTATTGTGTTGGGAAGCCCATATTTGTATGATAGGAAGGCTATTTTCTATCGTCATGAGAATAAGTATCATTTGTTTAAAGATGGGGTTGAGTACATTGTTAGATCCCACACTAAGAAGATGAATGTATCAATCATAAATATGGGACAAATGAAGAGGTTAGTTAATGCTAGTAAGAATTTTGTTCTCTTAATGATCAAACCTAAAAATGATGTTGAGAACGAAGCATTTCAAGGTTGTGATGCAAAGTTAAAATCCAATCTGTTTGAAGTTGTTAATCAGTATGATGACATGTTTAAAGAACCTAAGGGGTTAGCTCCAAAAAGAGGAATCCAACATGAAATTCAGTTACAACAAGATTTTCCACTTCCAAACATTGGTATGTATAGAATGTCAGTTATGGAAAATGCTGAGATTAAAAAACAAATTCAGGAGTTGTTAGACAAAGGGGTTATTGTACCAAGTTCTTCGCCATGTGGATCTCCAATTGTGTTAGTTCCAAAGAAAGATGGTATGTGGTGTATGTGTGTTGATTTCAGGGCTTTGAACAAAATTACAGTTAAAAATCGTTATCTTCTTCCTAGAATTGATGATTTGCTTGATCAATTAAAAGATGCCAAATATTTCACTAAGTTAGATTTAAGGAGTGGTTATCATCGGATCATGATTGCTGAGGGAGACACATGGAAGACAACTTTTAAGACTAAGCAAGGTTTGTTTGAATGGATGGTAATGCCTTTTGGACTTTGCAATGCACCTGCTACTTTCATGAGAGTTATGAATGATGTCTTAAGGCCTTTTTCTGGATGATTGTGTTATTGTCTACTTAGATGATATTTTGATCTTTAGAAAATTTCGTGAAGAGCATATTACACATGTGAAACAAGTTTTTGATGTTTTGAGGAAAGAACAATTGTTTTAGAAGTTGTCAAAATGTGAATTTGGCAAAACTTCACTTATTTACTTATGCCATATTGTTGGTGGAGGTGAATTAAAAATTGATCCCTCCAAGGTTAAAGTCATTTTGGAATGGTCCAGACCCAGCAATGTGACAGAGGTAAGAAGTTTTTTGGGATCCGCCCAATATTGGAGGAAGTTTATTGCTAACTTTTCGTCCATTGCAGCTCCATTACATGCTGTGACAAGTGTCAAGCAAGTTTTCCAATGGGGAGGCAAGAAACAACATTCTTTTGATACTTTGAAAAAAAAGATCAGCTCAGCGCCAGTTCTTGCACTTCCTAATTTAAGACAACCTTTTGAAATCCAGACATATGCAAGTAATTATGCAATGGGAGCAGTTTTGTTTCAGTATGGTAAGCCAATTTGTTTTCATTCTGAGACGTTTAATGGTGTCGTGATTAATTATCCTACTTATGATAAGGAATTGTATGCATTGGTTCAAAGTGTTAAAAAATTGAAGCATTATCTGTTGGGAAAAGAAACCATTATTCACACCGATCATCAACCTTTGCAATACTTACAATCACAAACAAAGCTACAGCAAGCTAGGCACTTCAGATGGATGGGTTTTCTTCAACAGTTTCATTTGGTTATCCGGTATAAGAAGGGAATTTTTAACAAAGTCACTGATATGATTTCAAGGCCTATTATTAGTGCTTCAGTTATTCTTAAGCAGAGTCCTATAATGCATGAAAGTTATGTGGAGAAATATGCTTTAGATACTGATTTCAAAGAAGTGTATGAAACTTTGTGCCACTCTAACCATGTTGAAGAATTGGATTATCATGTGCATAATAATCTCTTGTATCATCATGGCAAGTTGTGTATTCAACAAGGAGAAAGAATCAACATCATAAGGGAAGCGCATTCTTCTCTTATTGCTAGTCATTTTGGTGTAAGAAAGACATTGGCTAATTTGCAAAGATATTGCTACTGGCCTAAAATGAATGAAAGTGTTTCGCGATATGTTCGAGGATGTTCATTGTGTGCTACAAGTAAACCTGGCAATCGAAAGTTGGGTTTTTATACTCCACTTCCACTTCCTTCTCGACCTTGGGAAAGTATTTCCATGGATTTTGTTGGTGGTTTATCTATGTCGAGACGAGGTCATGATTATCTTTATGTTGTGGTTGATTGATTTACCAAGATGTGTATTTGGATGCCTTGTACTAAGCAGGTAACAGCAGAACAAATGACACAGTTGTTCTTTCAAAATGTTTGGGTGCATTTTGGATTGCCTAAGTCCATTATTTCTGATCGAGATTCTCGATTTGTTGGAAGTTTTTGGTCGAGTTTATGGGCACTCATGGAAACTAAACTTAAAAAGAGCACAAATTTTCATCCACAAATAGATGGTCAGAAAGAGGTGGTAAATCGTACAATGGTGCATCTTTTTTGTGCTTATTGCAGCAAGCATCCTAAACTTTGGGATGAACATTTACACTACATTCAGCATGCGTACAATTGAGCTAAGCACTCTTCAACGCAAACGTCGCCATTTGAAGCATGTTTTGGCTATTTGCCCAAGTCTCCTTTAGATTTTATCTTTGGGAAAGATATTCCTGTCGATGGTCAATATGACATTGATAGGGCAGAGAAGTTCATTGAACAAATTCAGTCGATACATCAAGTGGTGCAAGAGCAGTTGGAAAAGAGTCAGGCCAAGTACAAGACGAGACATGACAAGCATCATGTTGATCGCAGTTTCCAAGTTGGAGATGAATTTTGGATTTACATCAGCAAGGAGAGGCTTAAAGGAGAAGGTAAAATGTTGAAACTGATTCGATATGGTCCTTTCAAGATTATCGACAAGATTGGTAACAATGCTTTTCGTTTAGATTTGCCTCCTTATTTGCATATGTATGTAGTTGTTAATGTTGAGAATTTGAAGTTGTATGATCCTCCATTGATTGATGATCAAGGAGAGCATGTTTAGATTCCTTCCATAGATGATTTTTCTCCAGAGTATCTAACAGAACTGCAGGAAGACACCATCCTTGACAAGAGGATGCGAACTTCAAAACGAGGAAATGTGGAGTATCTTCGAGTTGGTCTTAAAGGGACGAATCCAAGCAAGGCCAAGTGGATTGAGGTTGGAAGGGTAAGGGAACTTTACCCTCATCTTCACATAGAATGAAAATAGTCTTTTGGAGGTCCAAAAGCTTCCCAATGGGGAGGTGTGATCAGGGGATCAAATTTTGCTCAAAAATTCAAAGTGCTCGGAATCACTTCAAACTGGACAAGTGTGTAGGCCTAGTTGTTGCGAACCCAATGCAACTTGTTTTGTCTCAAACAGACATTGGGAGAGAGAGATATTGCAATCTGTTCATTAAGTCAAATAGGCAAAAAAAATGATGTTGACTGTACAGTCGGTACAGTCCGTACAGGCTGACGTGGCAGAGTCGTACAACCGTACATGTGGTGACGTGGCAAGTATTTGTTGGATTACAATTGGTCAAATCAGGAAGTGACACATGGCATATCGTTGGTTAATGGTAAGGTGCCATGTGGCCCAATCATGGGCTGCCACGTGGCACCCCTTTATTGGCTTTCAGTTTGTATGTAAAATTATTGGAGTCCGTGGGGTTCGACCCCCGGACCTCCCCCACCGCATAGCTTTCACAAACTCCGACCGACTAATGGGTTACACATTATGCCTTGTAATACATATGAGTTTAATTATATTTCAGTTCAAAGTTTGTAACCGTTGGAGGGGGGTTGGGTCAGGGCTTAGCCCCTGCCTGCGGTCATTTGATTGCATATGTGACCATACCATATATGGTATATCTTGACAGTTGGATTGGCATGGAGTTTATATTACATATCCTGTGGTTTTATGTTGTATGCCATATGCCCATGACCGGAGCGGGGAGTTAATATGGTTGGAACGGTTGTAACCGTTTGGCCCCTTTTGCCTATACGCGCGGTCGTATGAACCCTTATGTGCCCAGGTGCTAGGCGGTTAGGGGATGGTGTGCCCTTAACGATCCTACGATTTGCACCATTGGTGCGGTTGCACCCGGTGCTGGGTTTTCATGTTATTTATTGCGTGTGTGCCAAATTCATTGCTGAAGGGTGCGTTTTGTAGATGCAGAGACAACAAGCTTGAAGGGGGGACTTCCAGGACGCCTAACTTTTTTCTTTTTTCGACCGATTGAGGTGTCGAAAGAGACCAGACAGGGGTTTTTGGATGCTCTAAAGCCATTGGAGCAGTCGGTTTCTTAGTTTGAGCATTGTAAGACATGTTTTTGAGCACTTTTGAGAAATTAATAATAATGATCCATTGGAAGCTGGACCAGGAGATGTAGCCCAAGAGAGGGGTGAACTCCTTTATCAATTGTTGTGTTTATGTGCTTATGTTCATTGATTATGCTGTTGTCTATGTGTATTTTTCATGAATAATCCCTTAATCTATGTGTTGAAAATTGATCCATTTGCTTTAAACACATAACATTTACATTGCAATAATTTCAAGTATTTCATGTCTTCTTCAATTTTTAGATCAATAATATGGTGATTAGCAATTTTATTTTAAAATATCTCAGGGTGAGGGTGACTTTCGAGATCGGGATCTTGATCAATGTGAAATGCAGAAAATTCATCGACAGACTGAAAAAAAAATTTGATTTCAAGATCATCTTCGAATACCTTCCAATGCTTGATATTGTCTAGGACAGATGGCCTATATCTTATCTCAACATCATATTTGATCTTAGGCGGCAGAGGGATCCTGAACAGACTAGCTGAGATAGCTAAGGAATCGATGAAATTATTTTCCTCTCTTGGAATAAAATAAATGTTGAACGCTGAGAAGAAATTATCAATCAGGTCCCACACCTCATTTTTGTAACCCCTGAGCCGAGAATGCTTAGCCCGATAAGCATTTCTGACTTGCTGGATTATCAACTCAGCATCTCCAAAAGCTACTACCTCCTCAATTCCCATTTCTTTTGCATCCCTTAAACCCAAAACAAGAGCTTCATATTCTTCCATATTATTGGTAGCTTCGAATTCTAGCTTGTATGATAGGGATATGGTTTCCTGACAAGGAGACACAAAAACCACTCCAGTGCCAGCGCCTTCGCTAGAAGAAGCTCCGTCAAAGAACATCTTCCAAAAAGAGGTGGTTGGAAGAGGTATCTCGTGATTAAATATGGGTTTCTTTCTTATTTGAAAAGGGGCTTCAAGAGAATCAGTGAGCTGCAATAAACTAGACCCCAAATTAGTGTCAAGCACAAAGATAGGATGATTGGTGGGGTCTGCTTCATCACTAACAATGTAGGCCATCTAAGATTCTATGTACAACCTCCTGTGTTCCCCTCCAAAGACTGGAATGGTGGCATATGTGAGATCCATCTATAATGTTCCTCCATTTTTTTTAATCCAAGATCTTGACAACAACATGTCGAACTTGGGGGGAACATCAGCTACTACAATGTCCATGACCACACTCTTCATTGGCAGCTGAAATAAATAGACCACCAAGTATTTGACGACTCCAAGGCGTTGCACCCTCCTTGAATCAAAAGAGTATAAATCATGATAAGCCTTTGTCACTTCCAGTCCCAATTCTTCCATGACTATTTTGGGCATAAGGTTGTGGGAAGCTCCTGAATCCATGAGGCAATTATGCAACACCTTATCATGTATGTTCAAGGATGTGTAGAAGGGAGGGGATGAATCATCTATGTATTCTACCATGGGACCTAGGACAACTATTGGCTTCTCATATTGAAGATTTACTGAGTCTGTGGAGGGATGGGGGGACTCAGATTGTAGCAGTTTGGAGAGGGACCTTTTGAAATCTTCATTTTTAACTAATTCTGAGAGGGGTACGGGAATTCTAATATTTTGAATTCCATGTTCAAAACTAAAGGAGGAAAGAGGCTTAGGAGCTTCCCTTACCTCAGAGATAGGTTCTTTGGTTGTTGGCGAAGTATTCTGAGTTTTCTTTTCTTTAGTAGTGATTGTTGCAGGTTTAGTAGGTTTTTCCACTATGAGAGGCTGATCATGGCTATCAAAATTCCCTTCTTTCTTCTTTGAACTGAGATGATATCTATTAGGAGTGTTGTTTTCCTTTTCCCCTTTACTCCACTCATTGATTTGAATGTTCATAAGGGATCCTTCATATGTAGATTGATTCAAATGGGGAAAAGGGGAAGCCTCTTCAATATAGTGAATTTTAGGGTCGAGCTCATCTATCTCTTCTCCTTCCTCATGAGCAACTAGGCTATTTTGGAGAGGGGTTTGAATCCTCTGATCATCTCTTTATTTGCTCCTTTGTTCCCTTGGCAAAGCCTATGGAACATTGTTGCTAGGCCTCCTAAAGCCTTTGTTATCATTATTTTGGGGATTTCTATACATGGGATTCCCTTCTAACTCCCACCTTTCAATTCTAGTCGAAAGCGACTTTAGCACTTTAGTTACTTTGTCCTTTTGAAGGGGAAGGGGAGAGGAATTGGATGGGGAGGCTTCAGGTCTCTTCTTAGATATGTCTCTATCAGCCTTATTTTTGAGTCGGTCAACAGCCAATATGTCCATGGCTACATCCTGCATGTGAGCCAGAGCAGTGGCTCTCCTTTCCCTCAACAGGAGGCAAAAATTGGGATCAAAAGAACTAGCATAAGTGATTTTGGCAGAGGCTTATAAGGGATTTATCTCAGCGGGGATCTTGTTGTACATTTTATTGAATCTATTGGAGAAGTCAGAGACAGAATCTCCTTCCTTTCTCTTCAAAGACCCAAACACTGTCATGTAATACATGAAGTCTTTTTTGTCTCCCCATTGTCTCAAAAAGGCATTATCCAAAGCCTCAATCCCATCGATAGATCCAGGAGGCAAGGCCCTAAACCACTTCCTAGCCTTTCCTTCAAGGCTATGGACGAAAATCCTCATCCATACGTCTGCATGCATGATAACATGATCATATGTAAAATTGTAAAAGGCTTCAAGGTGTTCTTCTGCAGCTATGTCCCCTTCACCTGTAAACTTGGGCAGCTGCTTAAGGTAGCCATCTGTTGTAAGGGCATTGAGAGGCTAAGGTAACAAAAAGGGAGCATACCTAGCAGCTATTATAGCCTCCATTCTGGTCATGGTGGGATTTTCTCCTGCCATAGGAATATTAGGTGGAGGCGAACTCAGAGGAGAAGGATCTCAAACAGGGGATACTGGAAATGAGCTTCCAGGTGGAAGGGGAAACAATGGGGGATTCAGAGAAAAGGCTAAGGGGCTTGACTGATCAGATGCTTCTCTCTGTATAGTAGCAGCAACAATAATAAGAGGAGGGGTGGTAAAGCTAGGAGTGAAGAAATCTTCAATGGTATTGGGTTTACACCAAGGTACAACTTCAGGGGAGAGGGGAGTGACAAGGATTTCTCCCTCCAATCCCAGACCAGGAGGGGAAAACTCAGCAGGAACACTTCCGAAATTTAGGAAACAAGAAACTTTAGAAAAAGGTTTGCTAGGGAGCTGAGAAGAAGGAAATGGAGTTTCTACAGAAGGAGATGGAAAATTACCTAGTTTGGCGGTGGAAGTTTCTCCTTCAGAGGCCTTTCCTTTTCTAATAATCACCTCTGGATCAGCTTCAAGTGTAGCTAGAGGCAGCTGTGGATGGGACAGCGTGTGTCTACCTCTGGAAGACACAACTAAAACAGTAGGTTGACCACAGTGGAGTCATCACAATGGAGTCTCCAGGTGCACAGTAGCAATATCGTAGGGCTCTGATGCTTGAGCACCTTCAAAATAAGAGGCTTGATGTCATTTGATCCTAGGGAAAATTCTCAACTTCGTCCCCGACAACGGTGCTAGAAATGTTGGCATCAGAAGTCACTCCTGGATTGTAGCAGGAGTAAGCCTGAAGCCCATCAATTTATGTCACTATTTGTTGATAAAGGGTGATGAATGGAAGTAAACTCAGAACAATATCGTTCTAACTCAGAAACTAGGTCAAGCATGCACAAGCACATGAGGTCTTGGTTCAATTTCAGGCAGTAAGTTGTAATAAGGGTGAGTAGGAGGAAGACCTTTGTGAGGAAATGTGAAGGGCCGATATAGGCATCGGGCTTCTAACAACCTGTAGAAGAAAACTTTGAACACATGAACTTCTTATATTCAAAAGCATAAACACTAAAATAACATAACAATGTTATAATAAATCCTTTATCATAACACAGTCACGACGATTCATGTGAATCAATCAATCATGAACCCTTTCAGTTTGAGATCAAAACAAGATGAAAAAGAGAGTTGCCTTACATTAAACAAGGAAATTTCATATACAGATACATATCCAGGAAAACCAGTGCTTCATTAAAACATTACAGTCGGGAGCTCTTCTCTACCATCCATGCTTAGAAAATATCAAAACCGAGTCTATATACTCAGAGAAATTCACCTCCTTGGCCCCAGGAGGGTAGCTGAGCTGCCTCATTTAAGGCTTTACATGCACATGATCTTCCTTCAGACTGTACACGCAGCTTCTTATCTGACACTCCTTCAGACGACATGGCTTCTGCAGAAAAACTATCCGTCGGAGTACCACGAACTGACTGCTTCTGACCCTTCCCATGCCTTCCATTTATGGATTGAGCTGAGGTCTCAACCACCTTCTCAATATTCATTAACTTCTTATTCCATGGAGGGTGGCTGAGACTGAATACATAGAGAGTGACCACGTGTCAGTTTTCCAAATCTTGAAGGCCAACCTTCATTTCTTTAGGTTTCACTCTCAACGTAACCACAGGGCCATGCAACTGTCTTCAAGGAGGCTTTTACATTTCGTATTTCGGGTTTCGGCGATTCCCGATGCAGTGAAGGAGCGAACCCTTTTCTTTCAAAGTCTCGGTAACCAGAATGTCGAAAGGGCTCCTAGGGGGTTTTTACATTTCGCGTTTCGGGTTTTGGCGATTCTCGATGCTGTGGAGGAGCGACCCCTTGTCTTTCAAAGTCCCGGTAGCCGAAATGCCGAAACGGCTCCTGGGGGGATTTTACATTTTTTGTTTTAGGTTTCGGTGATTCCCGATGTAGTGGAGGAGCGACCCCTTGTCTTTCAAAGTCTCGGTAGCTAGAATGTCGAAACAACTCTTGGGGGGATTTTACATTCCTCATTTTGGGTTTCAGCGATTCCCGATGTAGTGGAGGAGTGACCCCTTGTCTTTCAAAGTTCTGGTAGCTGAAATCCCAACCGAGCCTGATTAGGAGCGATGTGTCCTGACTAGATCAGACGACTACAATCATTTCGTGACTTTGGCCATAAGAGATGATTCCATGCGCTAAACCCCGTACAACTCCGTGAATCAAGCTTACCCGATGACCGTCGATCTGCTCCATCTATGGATCCTCGTCATTGAAAACAAAATGCTTGCTCACTTGATTTTAATCCTAAAATGGACTTCTTCTGTGTGTTGCGCTTGGCGCTCATGACTACGGCCTTTGAAAAAAACACATTTGATGGGTTTTTAAACCCATTTCTACGCATTTACACCAAGGGCCCGAAATCGGAGAGAAACACCCCCTTGCAAGAATTGGCGCTAACACAACTGTTAATGATTGATGAAATCGTATGTAATAAGTAATTTAGAAATTTTCTTTATGCTTGTAATATTTTAAAATAAATTTCATTTCTGAATTTACAAGCATGAATAAAGTTTAATTTTTGGTTGTTTCTTTAAGCATGGCATCAATGTATATTTCTTCTCTCATAATAACAGTATTGGTTTAATTTATTTTAGATTTTTCTGTTCCGGTACTGTTGGTACAAAAGCCAGTAGGTTCTTGTACCAACAGTACAGAAATTTAAATCTTTTTCGAGGGTACTTTTTGCAGGATATTTTCAGCAGCTCTCATCTCTGGCATACTTCATTTCTCTCTTTCAGTCAACATGCACCAGTTCCACATAGTCCACTTTCAAATTGTAAAAAAATTATGCACTAATGAGAGTTTGCATGAGGACATGCAAACCAATGGGTTTGGGGGTGATAGAGAGAGACATAAGGAATCTCAGAAGATCAGCATTCATCAACTCTCTCCTAGATATCCATCAGTTCTCAGCCTTGCTCCACTTCATCTTCAGATTTCAGTAGTCTACATCATGATTTTGCAAACATTTTGTCTTGTTCTGCATAGTTTACGCTTCAACATGCATTAGAATTCAAAGCAAGGGTAACTTGAGGTAAAACTGGTATAAATCTTTTTAATTTACTAAGAACCTGGAAAACATGATGCATAACCACTATTACCCACTGCACACTCCAGTATGCATTATCACAACTACTCAGTAAACCCTCCATCTTCACTCCACTTGTCATAATGAACAATATACTTTGATGATAAAACCAAGTAATGAAAAGAAAATATGTCATATACAAATACAAAGCAACATCTATAGTGTCTTCTCTTCGTACATCATAAAGAATTCTTAAGTCATCTCAAAGAGGATGAATTCATTGTTTCCTATCCAAGCAAAGAACCACAAAGTAAATATTGGTCTTAAAATTGATGTAAGATACAAAGTATAAAGGCGTCCAAGTTCATACAACCACCATCACCAACATTTTATAAACCATTCTCCATATGCACACCATTCACCATCACTCTGATACCTCATCCACTGCTTGTTCTCCATTTTTACGATAATTTTGTTTCTCTATTTGAAATCAATTTGTGGTAGTTTCCAAAGTGTCATTACACAAGAACTAACACCTACACAAAAGAAACAATGTCATATAAATCTATAAGCAGAGTATCATAAGTTCTTCACCTTGTTTGCATGAGGACATGCAAATCCTTGGGTTTGGGGGTGTGTTGAGCTCCAATTTTGTCATATTTTCCTCCATACAAATACACTTATCATTACACCTTGTCCCTGCATTTTGTCACTAATATATCCCTAATTACACCATAAACCTTCATTATCTCTTGTTATTCATCCTATGTGGTTAATACACAATTTTCCATATTTTTAGTGATTAAAAGGATGATTATACAATAGTTTTGTCGATGATGGTTTAATACTATGTTTATATGTTCAAGCAGCATGTTTTGTATTGTTCAGGTTCTGATATATGCATTGTCCATGTTTCGGTACCTGTACTGTTCCTGTTCCAGTACCCGCATTGCAAGTCATCCGGTACCAGAAGGTTCTACAGTCAACCGAGACCTGCAAAGTCATCCAGTACCTGCACAGTCATCTGATACCCATGCTCCATGTCATCTAGTACCCACACTCCATGTCATCCAATACACAGTTTGTCCGGTACCAATATTGCGCTCATTCGGTACTCCAAGTCATCCGGTACTCACAATCCATGTCATCTGGTACTCACACTCCATATCATTCGGTACTCGCAATTCAACACATCCAATACTAGAATGTTCCAGAAACCATCCGGTACCAGAATGCTCCAGGTCATCCGGTACCAACATCAACAACAATCCGGTATGAGAAATAACTCAAAATTTCGAGAAGCTTCTAGAGGAAAATCAGGTACATGGGTTTTGTCCAGAATGATGTTTTCATGTGGACCTGTGTGAAAAAATTCACCCATCTCACACGTGTGGACCTCCAGCTCAGTGGGAATGATTTTTCCAAAATTAGCAACAAAACTCAAACTGCCAACTTACACCTCGATTTACGTGCACATGGGAACACATATTGCAAAAATGAAAAATGGGTGTTTAGAAATATCCTCCAGCTACAGAAAACAGAAACCATTTTCTAAATTTCGAATTGGTTGGGAAGATATGGGTAGATCCATAACTCGAATCTGCCCAAATTACAATAAAACCCAGATTTTTGTGATTTTGCTCAAAAAAATTGTAAAATTGGTTTTAACCAAAATCTGAGTTTGGGGGATTCGGTTCTATCATATCCCTTTGTATTTAATGTATAAATAAGAGCCTCATAGGGCTGAGGAGGATCCATCAATTTTTATTTAAAATTTGTATTTGGGAGAAATTCATCATATTAGAGACATGAAATTGATGAGCAAAAGGTTGTAATCAGAGATTTTGATTTCTAATAAACAAGAACAGTTCATGGCTAAGATTTGATGCATCATCCCAATTCCGATCCGAATTAGTCTTCCAGGAGCATGCCTAGGTCGGGTAGGGCCTCTCAATCCGGGTATGTCCATGTTATTTATTTTGCTAATTAGTTTATGAATTTGATTGGATTTGATTTCCATGAACTGTGTGTTTTAATTCAGCAATTTGATTCTGCAATTGGTTTCATGAACAACTCTAATTTATGCCCTTCCACTCAAAGCATCATCATTTTGCATTTAACCTCAATCATACTCATTTTCCAAGCTTCTAATATATGTGTTCTCATGCTACTCTATTTATGTGCTTAATGATTATTTGACCAATGATTCATTGTTTTGTGCCTTGCTTTAATTATGTCCATTCATGCTTGATTAATTTGCCATCTATTTGTTTCTCACATTATTAAATAGTGTTTTTCCTTCCTAGTTGTGTCAAATGTATAAAACAAAGTTTTGATCTTTAGTTGGATATTTGAATTCATTTATGAATAGTAGACACAGAAACATAGGTTCAAAACTGCACTTATTACTTACAATTTAGAGTATGTGGCATCCTTCATGATGTGCTTACAGATTGATTAGCCATGCATGGGCATCTACATTTGTTTATGAGCAGATTTCCCTTCTCTTTTCTTCATTCTTTGCACCCAGAACTTGCACATTAACACACACCACCCATTATGCATCTATTCATTTTCATTCATCTTCTTTCCTTGCTTGGTTGATTGCAAATCCTCTAAGTTCTACAATTGTCACCAAGAATCCATTTCATTTTCTTCAACCATGTTTCCAGCTTTTATTTGACTATGTACATTCAACCTTTTGAATCAACTATAGAAGCATTCATCTCTTCTTTATGATTATTCTTTGTTGAGTTCTACAATGTACATTGAAAATTCTATGTTCATCTCTTCTTAACCCATCTAACATTCATCTTTCTTGACAGAGTTGGTATTTCTTTTCTATCGCATAAGAATTTCAATTATTTGTTTCACATCTCTACAACATCATCTTTACTTATTCCTTCTCCTTCTTCTCCATGATTGATGCATTTGACTATGGATGATTTCGAGTTTAGATTTAATTTGCAGCCTTGTTTGATTGTCTTTTGCTTAAGATTGATTTTAGATTGTTTTCATCAAAATTCCTACAGTTTGCTTTCAAATAACTTTATTTTCCTATAGCTTTGGATTACTTGCACTTTAATTTCACATAGTATCAATCACCAATGGACATATTAGAGGTCTAACTTGTGAGATATGGCCTTCCGACATTGGAATTCTTCCTAAGGTGTTAGTTTCTATCTTGAATTTCATTTTCATTTTCTTCTTTCTTTTATTGCATTTAAGTGTGGATCCGCTACAGGAAATAATCATTGAAGGACATAAAACCTAAGTATGCTACTCAAGATTAATAACGTGAACATCACCATGAGTGCATGAAAGACTGTGATCTAAGCCTTTATAGCACTAAGTATTCCTACATCCCGGTGATGAATCCTTAGTGTTAATTTGTTGTAGTGTGGGTTTGAAGATTATTTGTCGGCTTTACATTAGGCTAGACTAGTCTTTGATCTTGTGTTTCCTACACCTGCACCTAGAAGCTTACGAGCCTCGGTTGATAATTAAATGTGGGAATTAATAGTGCATATATATAGCCCAACAGGCACCACCCCCTTCAATGTAAAAAACAATTTTGATATTCATATATTTGAAGGTCAAATAGATGCAGATGCTATAAACAAATGATTAAACCTTTTAGAAGGGTATTTTTTTGTCCAGAACTTTTTCGATACATAAAATATTACATTTTCACTACTTAAGGTTGTCCCCCATGTCAAAGATTGGTGGGAGAATTTCTCTGAGCAAAAGGAAACAGAGGAATCTGCATTATTTGTAGTCGCACCCACTTGGGATTCTTTCAAGGATTTTATTAAGGAAAAATACTACCTTGTTGGAAGTTATGACAACTTATATACAAGATGGACCACAATGTGGTAGGAAAGGGACCAAACAGTGTCAGAGTTCACCAATGTCTTCTATACCTTGTGCACCAAGTTGGGTATCAAAGACTCTGATTGAAATTTGGTGCTCAAGTATGACGATGGTCTGCATAGAAACATCCAGTTAGAAATGGAGTTTATGGACATATTTTCTTTGGGCATGGCCTATCGATATGTTGTCAAAATCAAGTAGAATCTTAAAAAAAATATGTGGAAGTTTGGGTCTGCGAACCCCTCACAACAAAAGCAGGGAAAATGCATCCCCAACCCATAGAACAAAGGACATAACAAGGATGGAAATCCTCATGACAACCATTATAATCTGTGAACAAATAAGGAAAATGGGAAGACAAAGAAAGACACTGGGAAGTTGTGTGAGTTCCATCAGATGGACAAGGTAAAAGCCTCTAAATCAGATGTGGGTTATGACTATGAGTCAGAAGAAAAAAAAGGGAAACAAATCATTGACACAAAACCCAGTTTCAACGTTTCTACCACCAAGATATAGCCCAGTGAAAATGATGAACCAAAGGAAGGTGAGTGCCTCTTTCATTCACAAATGTGGGTGAACGATACTCCACTACACTTCATCATTGAAAACAGTATCTAGAAGAACGTCATCTCACTGAAGTTTGTCAAGAATTTCCCTCTGCTAACAACACCGCACCCACAGACATACACCATCGGATGGCTCTACTAAGGGAAAAATCTTCACGTTAGCCAACAATGTTGCCTACCCTATGGCATCAATCCCTTCAAAGATGAGGTATTGTGTGATGTCACCCCTATTAAAGTTTTTGATGGGGCACATCCAACCAAGCTTATCATCTTGTGGAAGAAAAATCGTGCTTGTGAAGAAGAAGTACAGTACCTAGCGACTCTGCATTGATTACCAGGTCCTAAATAAAATCACAGTCGGGAATCAGTACCCAATTCCCTAAATCTATGATCTCCTTGACCAACTCAAGGGTACCAAATACTTCAGTAAGATTGATCTGAAGTCCATATACCACCAGGTCCCAATAGAGTAGATATATGTATGGAAGACTACCTTCCAATCCGAAGAAGGTCTTTTTGAATGGTTGTTCATGGCCTTTGGCTTGACGAATGCCCCAACAACTTTCATGAGGATGATGGATGCTATCTTGCGGCCTTTCACAAATTATTTTGTAGTGGTGTATTTGGATGACATCCTCATCTTCAGCAAGAATTGGGAAGAACACTTGTTGCATATTCAGTAGGTTCTACACACCCTACGACAACACAATCTATATGCAAATTTGGAAAAAATATCCTTCGGCATGAACAAGATCTAGTACCTAGGATACATTATTGATGAGCATGGGATGCATGTCGATCCATCCAAGATCTAGGTCATACGTGATTGGCTATCCCTGACCACACTCGCTAAGCTTCAGAGCTTCTTAGGCCTTGCTAATTTCTATCGCAGGTTCATGTTTGGATTATCCCACATTGCATGGGACATTAGCCAAGTGACTGGGGTTGTTGACAAGGAAAATTTTGTTTGGGGCCAGTCGCAACAGAGAGTGTTTGATGATTTGAAGTAGCGATTGTGCTACACCCTGATGCTTTCATTACCCGACTTTCATCAACCTTTTGAGATTAAGACATATTCTTCAGACTATGTTGTGGTGTATTTCTCACTCAACACAGATATCCCATGGCCTATGATAATGAGACACTATCATATAGCGTTTGTAAGCACCCCACTTACGATAAATAAATGTACTCCATTGTAAAAGCATCTTGCGAATGGAGGAATTACATTCTCATGAAGGAGACAATCATCCACACTGATCATAAGCCTCTGTAGTTCATGAAAACACAAGGAAAATTGCAGAATGACCTCCATCCAAAATGATCCAAATTCTTGAAGTAGTTCCATCTCAACAAAAAGTATAATATAGGGAGAGCCAACTGCGTCACTGACTACATCATTCGACCTCCAGTTGCAGCACTAACCACGGTGCTACACTCCTATATACATGAGACCTCCAGATGGCCCCAACTCTATGAGAGATATCCTTACTTAGCCACTACCTACCATATGTTGGCCACAAACACAGTTGTCACTGATTTCCATCTTCAGGATGAGGTGTTGTGCCATCTAGGCCATCTTTGCATCCCATCAAGTGAGCGAGTGAAGCTATTTTGGGAAGATCACTACAGTCAGGTGGTAGGACACTCTGTCATAGAAAAGATAGTGGCACTACTTCAACAACATTTCTATTGGCCGAAGCTTCAACAGGATGTCAGCAAGTATACCAGGTCTTGCATGAGCTATGTAATTTCCAAATCGACCATTAAGAAACAAGCATGTATACCCCTCTGCCTAATTCTAACAGGACCTAGGAATCCATCTCGATGGACTACATGTTGGGTCTTCCTTCAACCAAGCAAGGAAATGGTTGTGTTTTTTTTGTTGTTGATCAATTCTCCAAGATGGCGATTTTGGTTTCCTGCAAGAAGAGCATCACAACATAGGCCACTACCAAGCTCTTCTTTGAAGGAGTGTGGGTATATTTTTGGATACTCCAAGCCATCATCTTAGATTCAGATAGTCGGTTCCTCAACACATAGGCCTCTGGCCATGGTTGGACACCAAGTTCACCAAATCCATTGCCATCCAACCCCAAATGGATGGCCAAACCAAGGTCACCAACAACATGATCATGCATATCTTTCACATGTAAAATTCCAAGAATTCACACACATGGGATGAGAGTCTTCTCTATGTTCATCATAGTTATAACAAATACATACATAGCTCAACTGGACACAGACCCTTTCAGGTGGGGTTTGGATTTCAACCATTGGGTCCCATGGATGTTGCATTACCCCTTGCGTCCACAAATGTTGAAGCGTCCCATGCTGAAACTAAAGCCGACAAAGCCACATGTTTCATTGAACAAATCCAGCACATCCACCAACAGATTTAGGATATTTTGCAAAAGTCAAATGCCAAGTACAAGCAATTCCATGATCAACATCGAGTACCACACAAGTTTCAGATGGGTGATAATGTTTGGTTGCAATTAGAGAAAAAAATCCTTACATGACCCCATCAGAAGTTATATCCACTCCATTATGGATATTAAACCATCACCAAGGCTGTGAGTGACAATTAATTTGAGCTCAACATTCCCCCCTTCCTTGGCATGCACCTAATGTTTAATGTGGACCTCCTTAGCCAATAGTTTCCACCATTATTCGACACCTCAGAGATAGCAGAACAATTGACATTGACATAAATAAACCTTGAATGCATGGAACATGCATCCACTGATCCGATAATGGACACATAGATCAAGGGAAATTGCCAAAATAATCTTCAGTTTTATCGTGTTGTCAAAGCGGGGTAGCTCCTACACCAAGGCAAGTGGCTCACCCGGGGCTAAATTTAGCAGAAATTTCCTCATATGATGGGGGAAATCAATACAATGAATACCATTGATTCCTAATGGGGGAGTATTGATCTAGGTGGATATCGGTGGCCACCCACCTCTTCCAATTGGATCACATATATTTTTCAACTTGGCCATTTATTTCTATCTTTTTGGGTCCTAAAATTTTGGGGACACTTTGAGGCCCTAAACAACGTTTTTTGGGCTCGCCACAAAATTTTTATTAATAGAGTCAAAGTATGAAAACAAAAATTGTATTCCTCGGATAGACCTTTCCAATGGGCTATTGTGCACCTAAAACAAAGCTCGTATGCAAAAGTTACGACCTTGAGAAGTTGATGTACCAACTTACCCCATCGGGGCCCACGTGACTTTTGGCACTTCATCTCCTAGGGTTAGGTCTTTATATGTATAGGGTTTTCTGATTACTTCTTGATTCTAAAAAGGCCTAGAGGCCTCATTGTAATGTTCTCTATAAAATGTGTGTAGCCACCACTTCTCTTCTCAGAGATTAGCTACCACCATTCGAGCAAGATTGTTTCATTCTGGATTTTACAGTTTCAACAGATTTCTTTATCGAATATAAGCTAATTTTCACTGTATCTATGTTATTTTTCACTATATCTATGTTTTAATATTATAGATATGTGTTTCATTTCGTTTCGCTCATAAATTTAGATCAAACTTTCTCATACAAGCTTTGTTTTTCACTCAGAGTAGCTTGTTGGATCTCTCTCTTTGATTTATTTCATTTGAGTTGTAGACACTATATTGTCGAGGGTTTTGATTACCTAAAAACGTCGTTTGGGGTCTCAAAATCGTCCCACAATTTCATGAACTTCAAAAACCCAAAAAAATCATAGAAATTTAATTATTTTACTGTTATAACATCCTTTTAAATATGAACCATCAATCTCAAATCAGGTGAAATATGAGACGTTGATCCACTAATCCTTTCCCAAACCCCATGGGTCAATTTCCACCATCGGTCAACAACTTAAAATAATCTGAACCATTGATATGAGCTCCATTGGTGATTGGTCAATCAACGATTCTCCTTTGGATGTGAACAACACTTTACCCAAACTATGGAAACGATCTTTGACCATCAACCCTTTTCCTTTATAATTAACTCCTAACACAATGCTAAACCAACCAACCCGACCATTGGTCGTCGATCATTGATGATTTTCATTCATGGATTAAACTCCTCACCAATTCGTCTGACTTGACCATCGGCCATCCCTGTTGGATAATGAAAACACTTCTCCAATTTGGTCGACCTAGACATCATCCATCATCCCTTTCTTGGCTGACATGGCTGACGGGTGCTCAAATTGACATCTTTATAACACCCATCCAATACTTTTTGTACACCCTTTTTTCCCATTTCCATTCCATCTTAATACCATTTTTGTTCATAATGATGCATTTTTGGTCAAGGTATAATTATTCTCTCAACATGTCATTTTGATATGTATTCTTATGCATTTTTAGGAGATTGTCATATTTTTTTCTAAAAGTGTATACAAGAACAAGGTTGAACAGATACCTTCCCAACATAAGAGTTGCAACTCATTTCTCAAGAATAACTATTGCAGCTCTGGATTGTTGAAACCATTGTTGCAACTCTTGTCATTATTGCAACTATCGATTCTGAAACTCCCAGTGTTGTGACTCTCATTGTGTTGCGACACGTGTATCATTGTTGCTACAAATCTCAATACATGACTATTGTTTGAACTCAATATTGTTGCAACTCTCACTATAGGACCGTTTATGCAACTTTGAGATGGGTGTTGTAACTCCACACCTATCGTAATAACCCATCAGTAAACTGCATATTTTTTAACCCGGAATCGTCCAATCAGTCAAATAACTATGCAAGAACATAACAATGGAAATTGGGCATCAGAAGGGAATGAATGACTCAAACACCACTTTCCATACGGTTGATTTAGTTAGCATGCACTCGAATTTTTCCATCTTTTGGAGAAAACAATGTAATGAGATGAGACAACCCAATTCTTATGGATTTCCATCGATTCTCTTGATTAATTTAGGAATAAACCATTGTGTATAAATACCCCCTCTCTCTCTCATCCAGGGGAGGGGAAAAAAAAGTAGAAGAAAGTTTGTGAACACAATTGTATTGATTTGCATATTTTCCTCCAATATAAGTTTCATTTGGTCTTGTCCAAGTGATGGTGTGTTGAGAATTTAAATTCCACACTGTGCTCGTAAAAAAATACCTCACCTAAGGAGGTGGGGCCCCCTCCTTAGCGCGGTACTATTTTTATTTTGTGTACTTTATAGAAGTAGTTGTACTTGAACTTCTTTATTTCTAGCAATTCCTCTAATTAACATCTCATTGTAACTCTAGAGATTTTCATTGCTACAACTCCTGATTGTTGTAACTCAATGATAACATTGCAGGGTATTTTTTTCTGACTAATGAATGAGAATTTGTATCATTTTTGATATATTTTCATTTATTTCCAGCAATTCTTCTATTTAACAATTTGTTGAAACTTTGGTATTTTTCCACTGTTGCAACTCTTATTGTTGCCACTCCATGATGACATTGTAAAACTCTGTCTTCAGATTAACTAATGTGTAGTTTTAGAATCTCTTATCTATTTTAATTTTTTTCCAACAATTCCTCTATTTAACACTTTGTTTTAACTCCTAATGTTGCGACTCATGTTGCTACAAATATGTAATTACATTACAACATTTATTTTTCTAGTTAGCAATTGTTTTGATTTCATTTCATGTTAGTTTATTTCCTTTGTTTATATCATAGTGTGGTTTGATTTATATATATTGAGGTTTGTTTCATCTCAGTACATGAGCCCTAACATATCGATCACATTAATCAAGGTCATTCTAATACTTAAACAAGTCCCCTTTGATTCTTGTGTGATTTTATTTCCTACAAGACTGATATTTACTTTTCCAGAAGTGTTATTTACTTTCCCCTAAGAGTGATATTTTATTTCCTGCAAGTGTGAAATTTACATTCCTGCAAGTGTGACATTTACTTTCCTACAAGTGTGACATTTACTTTCCTGCAAAAGTGTGTTTACATTTCTGAAAGTGTGGATTTGATTGTAAGAAGTGGTGTGGTTTTATTTGGTCACTTGTTAAAGTGTCTTTATATCGTACCTTGTGACATTCATTTAAAAGTACTACAACTCATTGGAAATGATAACATCATACTTACATATGTTGTGCATGACAATTCATAATTTCAATACGACCTCAGATTGATAACTAAATGTACAACTCTTCAGTTTCTTAATAAATTAATTAGGAAGTGATTGAAAATATCATCAGTGGAAACTGTTGACATGGCTTGAAACATGGATATTTATGTGGCATGACACGTAGAATTTAACATGCCACTCTGAATGATGTGGCATGACACATCATGACCCTCTTTCATTCATCAATCATTAGTCATTTCTCTTGGACGACCTAAACACCTTGTCGAATTGGTTGTCAAAAAATCCTATTGGCGACTAAAACACTTTTCTAATTTGGCTAACCCAAACATTGGTTGTCAATTAATTGTCTTAGCCAAATCCAATACTTTGAAATTTTTTACCAAAATCCCTGATGAATTTGGACCATTGATCTCTCGTTCAAAAATGATCATGTCCTTTGAACTATCAAACTTCTCCCAACTTCGTCAACACTTCATCATTGACCATTGTACATTGGAGATTCCTCTTGGTGACCAAACACTTCACCAATCTGACTGACCCAACCATCAACCATCAATGATTTCGTTTGGTCAACTCTAACACTTAGATATTTTTTTACCAATTTTTGATTAATCTAGGTCATCGATCTATTATTCAAATTTATCTTGACTGTAGATCAGATCCAACCTTCCAACAATCAAAATAAATCTAGACCGTATATCTTTTTCATTTTCCCAATCACAGAAAACTAATACTTGTTGTTGAACTCCTCAACCTTCTAAGCGGCTGAAACCTTACAAATTTTTGAATTTATCACAATGAGTCTAGGTTGTTGATCCCAAGATCAAACGTGATCTCGATCATTGATTCATTGAACTCTGCACAATTCTACTATAGCCATTAAAACATGAAATTAGACCTTCCAAATCGAATTTATCTTCACAACTCTATAGATCGACTCCATTAAACCCCTTACATAGTTATGAGGAATTTAAACTCGAATTTTGCTCACAAAATTGTGGATTTATCTCTAATTTTTCACCATTTTCCCCCAATTTCGCATAGAACAAAACTTGTGATAGAGAATCTTCCTAATTCACACTCCTCTTGAACCATATAATCTCAGTGTTTTAACCAAAAAAATTGATACCATTATTTATCGTACCTCAATCCCACTTAGCAACATTACATGCAAAAACTCCTTAAATCATTAAAATTTATTGTTGATTAATTTCGTGTAGCTTACCAGTTAGAAATCACACACAGATTTAACCATTTGACCGATGCCACTGTTATAAATGCATCTAATAACATATATCAAAACATGAATGCAATTTTTCAAGAAAACGACAAACATACAACATTCATAACCATTTGCGCAATGAAATAAATATAATAACACAACAGAACACTTATTTGTTAAGAATTAATCAACTGGTTGTGTGCAAAGGATGAACCTCCCAGCCATAGGCATTGTTTCTCATTTTCTCTCAATATCATTCCACCCCAAGATGAGGCTATGATTCCACAAGGAGATATGGCCCTCTAGTCATCTAATCTCAACACAACAGCCCCAAAACCCAGGTTCTACTTCCTCAAAAATTCCAACCCTCCAGCTCTCTTTTCACCACAAATTGCACTAACTAAAGAATGTACCCCCTTCATTTCTCATGGTCCCTCAGGTTGTATCATTCATTTATCAGGGATTCTAGTGAACTTGGTTGAATAGGAACTCTTAGTTGTAGAATTATAGGAACTTTGAGTTTCCCAAAGAGTGCTCACAACACTCTTCATAAGGCTCTTCAGACATTTCCTCAATAGAAAAAATAATTTTGTTCTTACAACCCATTTTAAAGGGACACATGCCTCCTTCTCAACATAAAACACATCCAAACAGTGGCTTCCTTCAAGCACAACATGGTTGGAGCTCTTCCCAACACTCAACTGTTCTCTTGTTGTCCCAAAATATGCATGTAAAACTTGTCTCTATTCTTCATACTAATTTACCTTCTTCTCCCTTGTTTGCTTGACTTGACTGATACTCTTCCCCAAGTGGATTGTACTCCTTCCTACTCTCTCCAATAACTATGGGATGTGATTCCTCGCACCCACACTCATACATGAGTTTAATGAGTGGCTTTAGGAACACCCAACAAGAAATATAAGGTTTACACAATGATAATAATAATTTAGGAATGTGGGTTGGATTAATACCCATGAATTATTCCCCCTTGGACCCCTCTCTCTTGTGGAATCATAGCCCCCATTTTTCTTCATCCCATTTATATCATGGGCAATGATTACATTACTATTATTATTAATTATTTCAATGCACATAATATACCATTCGACCTCCAGCCACATTAAACAAATACGGTTCTTCGCCCCAAAACGTAAGCTCTCCAATGTAAATTACATTTATACAATTAGATTTTAATTTGTGAGGATCAATACTAGGGATGTTATATTCCCCTCCCCCTTATTTTTGGTACTATCCTTGATCAAAAACACCACATAGGTGTTCACACATATTACAAGACTAGGCTCTCTAGCCTTTAAGCAATACATAGGTATTTCATCCTAATATCACATAGGATTTCCAACCTAAAACATAAAATGCATAGGCACTCTAGCCCCAAAAACAATAAATACGTAGGTGCTTCGACCCCCAAATCCATAAATACATAAGCGCTCCAGCCCCAATAACTATAAATACATGGGCACACTAGCCCAAAACTCTCTCTCTCTCTCTCTCTCTCTCTCTCTCTCACACACACACACACACACACACACACACATATGGGCACTCTAGCCTAAAACACATACATAAACCATCGAAATTCTCCTACAACTATTATGATTTCCACCAGCTACCTTCCCCTTGACCTTCCCAACCCAAGGAATGTACCCCTTCATTTTTCACAGTATGTCGGGTGTCGCATTCGTTTATCAGTGGTGTCCCAAGGAATGTGCCACCTTCACTATCCTCAATCCATCATGCTACACCATTCATTTATTAGGGTCTCTCTGGCATAGGTCACTGGAAATCTCACTACAGGGATCTCAAGGGATTCACTACTAGGAAAAACTACCAGGATATAACCAACAACAACCTTATTGCTATGGTGCAACCCACACAAGAGTTCACTCTTTAGCCCTAACAACCTAGTTCTTGGACAGTGCAACTCCCACACGAGAGTTCACTCTTTAGGCCTGAAAAATTGGTTCTTCGACAATGCAACTCCCACACAGGATTTAACTCTTTAGGCCTAACAACCTGGTTATTTTGCAAGCTTGATAACTTGCTTCTTCTTGTTGTACTCACCCTCTAGGCTCAGGCATCCCTTTCATTGTTATACAATTCCTCAGGCAATCCATCATTTTCCAAGGTGTTCTTGTGTAGACAAATGCAAACTTGTTGCTAGACTTCCACAATAAATCTATAATCTATGGCAATCATCCCATCCGCATCATATTCCTACATTCAATATGAGACATCATCCTACAATTTTCTAATATTCACGGGTTAACTTCTTTAAGAATACCACCAATGCATATTTTTCTTGGGTTTCCTTGGGAAGTTCCATAAGATTTTCATATGATCCTTATCTATGGAGGAGGTTTCCATCTAAAAAATGTGGAGCTAACATTCATCAGTTGACTTCTCTAAGAATACCATCAATGCATATATTTCTTGGGTTGCCTTGGGAAGTCCCATAAAATTTTCATATGATCCATATCTATGGAGAATATTTCCATCTAAAAAAAATTCCTCTACTATATTAGTTTTTCCTTTGTTTCTTTCAGATGAGGTTTATAGTCCCCCATTGTACAATTTTGTATCTATCCTACGGAAATATCATCCTATCTACAATATCTCATTGACTTGAATCATGGATTGTCTCTCTTATTTTTTTCCTATTGTATTCTAAACAAAATCAATGGTTCTCATTTATTTCCTATAGATCTTATAATTTTCACATTCCCGTATATTTTAGATTATAATCCTAGGTCTTATATCCCATGTTATGTTAATTATATTATGTTCAAATCGATTAAGAACACATTCTTGTAAAGTATTCGATAAAGTATAGATTAATATCCCATATACCCCCTTCTTCAATATAAATATTGTAAACCTCCTAATTGCAGTCTACTTCTAGCAAGACTTATCTAAATCATTGGGTTCCATACCTATTTCTTTTTACAATTGTAGTGAAGAAAGGTGTCTACCCATGATTTTGTGTCCTAGAGCATGAGGGGGACATTAAACACCCAAGTGTACTCTTTATTATTCTTTCCTAAGTTTAACATTAGGAAAGTATGAAAAGTTATGTTTGAATTTGTCATTGACTTTATTTGCCTATGTTTCTAAATTTCACTTTAGAAACAACTTAAGTTGTCTCAAAAAAATATTAAGTCACATCCATTGATCTTGAGAGAAGCTAGATCTGATCTTAGCCATTCATTTAGAGGCTAGATCTAATCTCATCCACCAATCTCTTTGGAGATTTAGGGTTATGCCTAAGAAGTTAAATTCAAGAGTTTAAATAGAAGGTGAGGGAACTAGTTATACACATGATTGTATTGTGATCATCTCAGTGATTGAGAGAGAAAGGAGGGGGAAATAAGGGTTTCTTATGAGACAAATTTTATGCAAATGTTTCAGAGGAAAAGGCACGAATTTTCTAAGAACGGTGAGGGTTTGGAGAGGCTTAACAGAGGGTTGATCAGTTGTTTGAAGGATCCGATTCATATGTGGAGTTATACCTTGATGAAGGAGAGTATTAGGAGGCCATACAACACACCTAGGAGGGTTTCCTATTATCTGTGAAATTCTAGATCTGATTTGTGAGTTGTAATTTATATTATTGTTGTTGTAAATTGTCTAAAGAAGAGAAGAATAAAGCCCTCCTTTGTTGTTTTCCCTGGCGTCGGGGTTTCTAGGGTACATATTTTATTCTTGTGTTTTTTGACTATTAATTTTCATTGTGCATGAACTTTACTCAACTAGTGTAATAATTGTAAAGATCAAAATTTTTATTTTTGCAATAAGATTAAATTTTCCGGGAATAATTTATTGTGCCTTGTTATCATATTATGCATGGTCATCATATTATTGGGTTCAATTTTTTTACATGGTATCAGAGAAAATCTCTTATTGAAGACAAAAGTAACATAAATTTATAGGCAACTGCAAAGGAACTTGATACAACATGTATGTTCAAACAATAGTGCAGATCTCTTTAGACCTAGAGCAAATCTCTTCAGGTCTAGCAGATCTAGTCCAAATCTAGTTAGATATATCAAGCCTTCTTCATTTTCATGTCATATTTTCATATTCCCATGGCTACCAGTGTGAGGTATGAGGACAGATTGGAGGGAGCCTCCAACTATCTTCAATGAAAGGTTAAGATTACAACAGTTTTGAAGGAGAACAAATTGTGGGCTTTTGCTAGAACCAAAGTTACTCTATCCTCCTTAGATCTAATTTATTTGGACCTCCATGAGGTGAAAGAAGCTAAAGCACAAAGGATCCTATTGGATGGAGTCAAGGATCACTTGATCCCACATCTAGCTAAAAATAAGAAAACTAAGGAAATGCAGGATGCCTTGACTAAAATGTACCAGAGTGCTAACTAGAATAGGAAGATGGCCTTAAGGGACAAACTACATAGCATGAAGATATCCAAGGGAGAGGGTGTTACTTCTTATTTGACCAAAGTCACACAGATCAGAGACGAGATGGAAAAAATTGGTGATATTGTTCCAGAAAGTGAATTGATGTGTATAGCCTTGAATGGCTTTGGGAAACAGTGGGATGCGTGGTGGGCCATGAGAAGTTGCCTACCTGGGAGGGGATATGGAATGACTTCATCCAGGAGGAGATATGGGAAGGGTATTAATGTGGGTATAAGACAAGTAAATATGATGAGGAGGAGAACTTAGCATTAGGCACTAAGAAAGGAAAGAGCAAGAAGGGTTCTGTAGATGGAACATATGTAAAAGAAGGTGGCAAGAAGAAGTTTGACCCTAGAAGGGTCAAATATTATGTTTGTCATCATCATGGACACTTTTCCTACCAATGTTTGAATAAGAATAAAGAAAAGGGAAAGGGAAATATGGCAGCTACGAATAATCTAGATGCCTTTGCAGCCAAATTTGAGGATGAGTTATGACCCATCGCTTTCATGACAAACTCACTAGTCACAGGGACTTGGTACATTGGAGGGGTTAGTTACTATGTCATCTTCATTGATGACTATTCCAAGAAGACCTAGATATATTTTACTAAGACCAAGGATGAGGTCTTCCGTCGGTTCCAAGAGTTTAAAACTCTTGTGATGGGAAGTAAAATTAAGGTTCTCAAATCATGTAGGAGAGTATACCTCGAGTGCCTTCAAGAAGTTCTGCACAGATTCAATAATTAAGAGGGAGTTCATTGTGCCATATAATTCATAGCAAAATAGTGTGTCAAAAATGAAGAACAGGTCTATAGTAGGAGCAACAAAGGCTATGTTGCATGATCATGATTTACCCATGATTCTATGGGATGAGGCATGCAACATTTCAGTCTATCTCCAAAACATGAGTCCACACAAAGTCTTGGGGAGGATGATTCCTGAGGAGGCGTTCACAGGGAAGATAACAGATATTGGTCACTTGCACATCTTTGGGTGCTTGGTATACTATTATGTTATTATAGAGAAGAGAACCAAGTTGGAGCCTACTGCAGAGAAAGGCATCTTAGTTGGTTATAGTGAGACCTCAAAGGCCTATAGTGTCTACATTCCAGCACTGAGGAAAACAGGGGTGAGACGAGATGTGATATTTAATGAGGATAAGGCTCTCAAAAAGTCCCATGGAAAGATGTCAGCAAAAGGACAATTTCAAATCTTACCTAAGGAAGAGGCTACTCAACCAGGACCCTAAACGTTTGTGCAGAGTGGACAACAACAACAGTCTGTGTAGGTAGAGTAGTGTGAGCAACATGACTTGCATGATGAGGAGCAGGATGCTCCAGTCTTACAGGATAAGTCTTCTAGTAAGAGGAGGTCAAAGTGGGTTGAGCGTACATTGAGAGAGGCTTAAGAGAAATTGGATGCTCCTAGGACATCGGTAAAGCAGAGAAAACTGCCTGAGATATTTTCTAGCTATATGGCTGTTATGAGCGAATTGATAGAAGCTGACCCTTCCAACTTTCAGGAGGCATCTGAGCAACATGTGTGGAGAGTTGTGATGATGGAAGAATATTACTTTATCATGAATAATGATGTATGGGAGTTTGTTTCATGGCTTGAGGGAAAGCCAATGATAGGATCCAGGTGGATATACAGGATCAAGCATGTTGTAGATGGCAGTGTGGACAAGTTCAAAGCCTGCTTTATGGCTAAGTTCTTCTCACATAAGGAGGGGATCGACTTCAGTGAGACATTTTCACCTCTGGCGAGGTATTCCTCTATCAGGGAAGTGATATCCATTGCAACAGAGTTAGGGTGGTAGATTCACCAAATGGATTTCAAGATTTTATTTTTGAATGGAGTAATAGAGGAAGGGATCCACATAGAGCAGCCAGAGGGATTTGAGGTGCATGATAGGGAATCTCATGTTCGCATGTTGAAGAGAGCATTATATGGGCTCAAACAGGCACCACGTGTCTATTACAATAGGATCGAAAGTTATTTTTTTGGGACGGGATTTGCCAAAAGTGAGGAGGACGCAAACCTATACTACATACTCATTGAGGGAGAGCCACTCATTCTTGTTTTATATGTAGATTACTTGTTTATGATAGGATCATGGAAGCTCATAGACAAATGCAAGATGGATCTTGATAATGAGTTCGAGATGAAGTACTTGGGGCTTATGAACTATTTTCTTGGTTTGGAGGTGTGGCAGAAGGATGTGAATATTTTTATTGGACAAGGGAAGTATGCCATTGAGATCCTGAAGCATTTTGGGATGCAGGATTGCACGACTACGGAAACTCCAATGATTAACAATTGGAAGAAGATAGATTCTTTCAATTCAGAGGGAGTGGATCCCACACTCTACATGAAGCTCATAGGCTCGTTGATGTATCTGGTCAAGACTAGGACAGACTTGTGTTTTGTAGTGAACACACTCAGTCAGCTTATGGTGTATCCAAATCATGTACATTGGATAGTTGTGAATCATGTTTTGAGGTATCTACGTGGCACAATTGGGTATGGATTGAGTTACATCCAGAGTTATGGAGTGAATCTCGTGGGTTATTCAGATGCATATTGCGAAAGCAGTGTCGTGGACAGGAAGAGTACTTTAGGTCGTTTCTTCATCTTGGGGCCAGGAGTTAATTCTTGGTTAAGTAGAAAGCATAAGTCAATTGCTTATAGTTTTGGAGAGGTTGAATACATGGTTTCAAGCTTGGTATCTTGTGAGGCCATTTGGCCATGCAAACCACTCATGGGGTTGTTTTATCAAGAGTTGGAGACTACAATGATCCACTATGACAATCGAAGTTGCATCAAGATCTCTGGGAATCCTTTGTTTCATGATAGATCCAAACACATAGAGATTCATTACTACTTTATCAGAGACTTTGTGTAGAAGGGAAGTGTGAGGCTACAGTTTGTGCCAACAGATGAGTCGTTAGCAAATATACTCACAAAGCCTTTGGTGAAAGGAAAATTTGTTTTCTCTCGACACAAGTTGGGGTTAGGAAAAACACCTTCCTCTCTAAGAGGGAGTGTTAAAATTTTAGCGAAGAAAGGTGTCTACCCATGCTTTTGTGTCCTAGAGCATGAGGGGGCCATTAAACATCCAAGTGTGCTCTTTATTATTCTTGCCTAAGTTTAACATTAGGAAAGTATCATAAGTTATGTTCTAATTTTTCATTGAATTTATTTTCCTAAGTTTATAAAGTTCGCTTTAGAAACAATTTAAATTGTCTCAACAAAATATTAATTCCTAGTCGTTGATCTTGAGAGAAGCTATATCTTGTGTTAGCCATTCATTTAAAGGATATATCTAATCTCATCCATCAATCTCTTTGAATATCTAGGGTTAGGCATAAGAAGGTAAATTCAAGAGTATAAAGAGAGGGTGAGGGAAATAGTTATAAACATAATTTTATTGTGATCATATCAGTGATTGAGAGAGAAAGGAGGGGGGCACAAGGGTTTCTTGTGAGCCAAATTTTGTGCAGATAGTTTTGAGGACAATGAAACAATTTTCTGAGAGAAATGAGGGTTTGGAGAGACTTAAAAAAGGGATGATCACTTGTTTGAAGGAGTCGATTCATATGTGGAGTGATTCCTTGATGAAGGAGAGTCTTGGGAGGGAATACGACACACCTAGGAGGGTTTCTTGTTTGCTATAAATTTCCAGATCTGATTTGTGAGTTGTAATTTGTATTATTGTTGTTATAGATGGTTTAAAGAAGAGAAGAATAAATCCCTCATTTGTCGTTTTTCCTCGGAGTTGGGGCTTCTAGGGTACATCTTGTGTTATTGTGTTGCTTGACTATTAATTTTCATTGTGCAAGAACTTTACTCAGCTAGTGTAATCATTTTATAGGTCAAAATTTTTATTTCTACAGTAAGATTAAATGTTTTGGGAATAATCTATTATGATTGGTTATCATATTGTTGGGTTCAACCTTTTTTACATTTCCATACACAATCCTTGTGGCCTATTCTATCTTGGTCTTAGAGGGTGTTTTAACCATAATTCCCCAAGAACACCCCTTCCCCATGTGAATCAATCTTGGTATATACCTTATCCTTAACTATTACTATCCATCATATGTTTACCTCATGTTAGATAGCTTCTATGTATTATTTTTTTATTCTTGAGGACCATTGACATAAGTTCTTACATATTTAAGGTCTTCCATATTTTCCATGTTGGAGTAGCTCTCTGAAGGCCCTCCTAATGCACCAAGAATCCTCCAAAATCCTGACACATTTGCAATCTTCAATGTCTTAGTATCTCTACTTTTGGTATGAGCTCATGTTTTTCCTAATGTTATTCAAATATAAAATCGTTTAATCATGTATGCAATTCCAAAAATAAAATCCTTCAATCACAATATAGTAAGTTGATTTGATAGAGAATATCAAACTCCAAGAATGAAAACATTGTTTACGAATATATTCACAACAAAATCCCTACATGTTTTGAGTTCCTCTTAATAAGGTACATCCATTTGCTCCAATGGTTTTCAAAATATGTGCTTTATTAGGAGTTAATCATTCACATGAAACCCCTTACTACCTCAAAATAACGTTATTACAATAAAATCAAAGTTTATATGCCAATATATTGACATATAAACAAGCACAAAATGACACTTCAAACATCAATAAAATGAAGTTTAGTCAAGAATTATTCCAAAGTCACAAGATAGTTCAATATCCAAGCACGAACTAAAGTCTCCAACCTCTCGATGACTATACAAAATTTAGAAGCATCATTAAAGTGACATTTGCATGATTGTTTTTTATTTTTTTCCAATTCTAAGGCCAAAGATGACACAAAGGGCTTCTATCAAAATTAATATCATGTTGTTCCTAAATGTGATTATATTTTGACTAGGACATGATTGGATGAGAAGTAAAATACATAGATAGGTTCTAGATTCAAGATTCCACATGCATTCCATCCATGTCTCCTTAAACTTATGGCATGGCCACCCTTGGATTAAGGAAAAACATAGGTAACTATGTTGGTGAGGGGTCCATAACCATAGAGAGAATCTTCATAACTATTTGTGAAATGTCGTGATTCAATATGAGTAATTATTATTGAGTAACCTCAGTGGGTTGGTATGATACATGATTTTCCTTGGTGGGTGCCATGTATGTAGAAGAAAACTTATCCCCCCAGGATGATTCATAAACATGGGAGTTATATCCCACACATATCACCAACACACATCCTTTACATAAATGTAATTTGATCTTTATTTTATGCACAGATCTCTATCTTCGTAATGACTCCAAGGATTATGTTCTTAGTGTAACATGAACACAAACAACCAAATAAATTGCAATTACAATTAGGATTTTAGACTCAAGTTCCTCTATTATTAATCACCAAGCAAGAATACACTTAATGGTTGTGCCTCCTAAATTCACGGATTAATTTCTTTAGTGTAATTAATTCTCTGTGTTCAAGTGCCAACTGAGTGACACACTCTAGCAATGTATGTGCAAAACTCTATTAATTCCATTCAAAGAAAATTGCTCAAATACATATTGTAAGGATATGAATTTGCAATATTTTTTGAATTATAGTGGCCAAACACCAATGCTACTTGCAATAGGAGTTTTATACAACTTTCCTGCAATTAATAAATATATATCCTACTCCAATATGGTTTAAGGATAGAGAGATAATGTACTCCAAATAACCCTTATATATAGAGAATAACCCTTATATAGAGAATCTTTGTTTTTCAAGAAAGGGAAAAAAATGTTTAACAATACCAAGGTATATTTGGATTAATGGAAATGCACTAAAAATGTTACCTTGTAATGATATCTATTTTTCTTCAAGTGAGAATGAACAATATAAGTGTCATTAATAAAATAATGAAGATGTGTGTTTAAATATCAATTAAACAATACAATTACATGCACATATATTTATCCTCGAACAACAAAAGGCATACACTTTATTATTAACAAAATAATAACCATTGCACATAGTATGGGTAGTTCTTTCAAGGGATACCAAGCCATGTAAGCTTCAAGATTGATTATCCCAATGATTGAGAGACCAATTTCCAATCCTCTTGGTTTCTAGTCAATTCATTACAAAGCTTCTACAATAAATGGCATAGGTGGGATGAAGGTAAAATGATAAGGAAATTGGCACATTATGAAGGAATTTGCCATGCTTATGCCTTCATGGTTTTTTCCCAATCTTCATCTGGTTTGTTCCCAATCTTCATCTCTCTTACAATTGATGGAGTTCTATCTTATACGAATCCCATCACCAATTTACATATAAGACATTTCAATATGGCATTAAAAATGAGACAAATAAATTGGAATGTGAATTAATGGGACATATTATCCATACATTATTTTAAGAGAACAAGACTATTGTTAACTATATATTGAATGGACATGTCAATAGTTGGTTTACATTTAACACATAACCAATAGAGGGGAGTTACAACCTATCTTGAGGTGTGTACAACCTATACATGGTTGTGTATGGACTTAATAATTAAGTATTTTTGTGTACAACCTATTTAAATACCAATGGACTCAATAGCCACATATTTCTCCTAGCCATGGATGGAATTAGAAGTTTA
>ML783932.1:5721-24004 GCA_009831015.1 Picea engelmannii | reverse complement strand
CATATGGGCACTCTGGCCTAAAACACATACATAAACCATCAAAATTCTCCTACAACTATTATGATTTCGACCAGCTACCTTCCCTTTGACCTTCCCAACCCAAGGAATGTACCCGTTCATTTTTCACATTATGTCGAGTGTCGCATTTTTTTATCAGTGGTGTCCCAAGGAATGTGTCACCTTCACTATCCTCAATCCATCATGTTACACCATTCATTTATCAGGGTCTCTCTGGCATAGGTCACTGGAAATCTCACTACAGGGATCTCAAGGGATTCACTACTAGGAAAAAATACCAGGATATAACCAATAGCAACCTTATTGCTACGGTTCAACCCACACAAGAGTTCACTCTTTAGGCCTGACAACCTAGTTCTTGGACAGTGCAACTCCCACATGAGAGTTCACTCTTCAAGCCTGACAAACTGGTTCTTTGACAGTGCAACTCCCACACGGGATTTAACTCTTTAGGCCTAACAACCTGGTTATTTTTCAAGCCTGATAACTTGCTTCTTCTTGTTGTAATCACCCTCTAGGCTAAGGCATCCCTTTCATTGTTATATAATTCTTCAGGTGATCCATCATTTTCCAAGGTGTTCTTGCATAGACAAATGCAAACTTGTTGCTAGACTTCCACAATAAATCTATAATCTGTGGCAATCATCCCATCTGCATCATATTCCTACATTCAATATGAGACATCATCATACAATTTTCTAATATTCATGGGTTAACTTTTCTAAGAATACCACCAATGCATATGTTTCTTGGGTTTCCTTGGGAAGTCCCATAAGATTTTCATATGATCCTTATCTATGGAGGAGGTTTCCATCTAAAAAATGTGCAGCTAACATTCATCAGTTGACTTCTCTAAGAATACCATCAATGCATATATTTCTTGGGTTGCCTTGGGAAGTCCCATAAAATCTTCATATGATCCATATCTATGGAGAATATTTCCATCTAAAAAAAATTCTTCTACTATATTAGCTTTTCCTTTGTTTCTTTCAGATGAGGTTTATAGTCCCCCATTATACAATTTTGTATCCATCCTACGGAAATATCATCCTATCTACAATATCTCATTGACTTGAATCATGGATTGTCTCTCTTATTTTTTTCCTATTGTATTCTAAACAAAATCAATGGTTCTCATTTAATTCCTATAGATATTATAATTTTCACATTCTCGTATATTTTAGATTATAATCTTAGGTCTTATATCCCATGTTATGTTAATTATATTATGTTCAAATCGATTAAGAACACATTCTTTTAAAGTATTCGATAAAGTATAGATTAATATCCCATATACCCCCTTCTTCAATATAAATATTGTAAACCTCCTAATTGTAGTCTACTTCTAGCAAGACTTATCTAAATCATTGGGTTCCATACCTATTTCTTGTTACAATTGTAGCGAAGAAAGGTGTCTACCCATGCTTTTGTGTCCTAGAGCATGAGGGGGACATTAAACACCCAAGTGTACTCTTTATTATTCTTTCCTAAGTTTAACATTAGGAAAGTATGAAAAGTTATGTTCTAATTTGTCATTGACTTTATTTTCCTAAGTTTCTAAATTTCACTTTAGAAACAACTTAAGTTGTCTCAACAAAATATTAAGTCCCATCCATTGATCTTGAGAGAAGCTAGATCTGATCTTATCCATTCATTTAGAGGCTAGATCTAATCTCATCCACCAATCTCTTTGGAGATTGAGGGTTATTCCTAAGAAGTTAAATTCAAGAGTATAAATAGAAGGTGAGGGAACTAGTTATACACATGATTGTATTGTGATCATCTCAGTGTTTGAGAGAGAAAGGAGGGGGGCACGAGGGTTTCTTATGAGACAAATTTTTTGTAGATGTTTCAGAGGAAAAGGCATGAATTTTCTGAGAACAGTGAGGGTTTGGAGAGGCTTAACAGAGAGTTGATCAGTTGTTTGAAGGATCTTATTCATATGTGGAGTGATACCTTGATGAAGGAGATTTCTATGAGGCCATACAACACACCTAGGAGGGTTTCCTATTATCTGTGAAATTCCATATCTGATTTGTGAGTTGTAATTTATATTATTGTTGTTGTAAATTGTCTAAAGAAGAGAAGAATAAAGCCCTCCTTTGTTGTTTTCCCCGGAGTTGGGATTTCCAGGGTACATATTTTATTCTTGTGTTTTTTGACTATTAATTTCCATTGTGCATGAACTTTACTCAACTAGTGTAATAATTTTAAAGATCAAAATTTTTATTTTTGCAATAAGATTAAATTTTCTGGGAATAATCTATTGTTCCTTGTTATCATATTATTGGGTTCAATTTTTTTTACATGGTATCAGAGAAAATCTCATATTGAAGACACAAGTAACATAAATTTATAGGCAGTTGCAAAGGAACTTGATACAACATGTATGTTCAGACAATAGTGCAGATCTCTTCGGAACTAGAGCAAATCTCTTCAGATCTAGCCTTCTTCATTTTCAGATCATATTTTCATATTCCCATGGCTACCAGTGTGAGGTATGAGGAAAGATTGGAGGGAGCCTCCAACTATCTTCAATGGAAGGTTAAGATTACAACAGTTTTGAAGGAGAACAAATTGTGGGATTTTGCTAGCACCAAAGTTACTCCATCCTCCTTAGATCTAATTTATTTTGACCTCCATGAGGTGAAAGAAGCTAAAGAACAAAGGATCCTATTGGATGGAGTCAAGGATCACTTGATCCCACATCTAGCTAAAAATAAGACAACCAAGGAAATGCAAGATGCCTTGTCTAAAATGTACCAGAGTGCTAACTATAATAGGAAGATGGCCTTAAGGGACAAACTACATAGCACGAAGATATCCAAGGGAGAGGTCGTTACTTCTTATTTGACCAAACTCACACAGATCAGAGATGAGATGGAAAAAATTGGTGATATTGTTCCAGAAAGTGAATTGATGTGTATAGCCTTGAATGGATTTCAGAAACAGTGGGATGCGTGCTGGGCCATGAGAAGTTGCCTACCTAGGAGAGGCTATGGAATGACTTCATCCGAAAGGAGATGTGGGAAGGGTATTAATGTGGGGATAAGAAGAATAAATATGATGAGGAGGATAACTTAGCATTAGGCACTAAGAAAGGAAAGAGAAAGAAGGGTTTTGCAGATGGAATATATGCAAAACAAGGTGGCAAGAAGAAGTTTGACCCTAGAAGGGTCAAATGTTATGTGTGTCATCATCATGGACACTTTTCCAGTCAATGTTCAAACAAGAATAAATGAAAGGGAAAGGGAAATATGATAGCTACAGATGATCTGGACACCTTTGCAGCCAAATTTGAGGATGCGTTATGAACCATCACTTTCATGAAAAACTCACTCGTCACAGGGACTTGGTACATTGATAGTGGTCCATCATGTCACATGAAAGGGGTGTTTGAGTACTTCAACGGGTTGGAGGAGTTCACCTCTATGATCTTGTTTACTCTTGGATATGACACTAAGTACAAGGCCTCAAGATATAGAACAATCAAGTTCCAGAGGGAGTCATGTAAATCCTTTTTTCATTTGTGATTTTTTGTATGTTCCAGGACTAAAAAAAAATGATCTTTGTATCTCAGTTGGAAGACAAGGGATATGTGGTGACTTTACGAAAATGGAAGGTCTACATACATCCATAGGGCTCTAGTGTTAGCTTGAGAAAGTTCATTGGGGTGTGGAGCAAGAAGCTATACAAGTTACAGTTTGAGCTAGATCATGCTGTAAAGTGAGCACTTGTCCAAGAAATGATCGGGATTTGGGTGCGTTATGGAACAAAAGGATGGTACATTTTCATCATGGAGAAATTAAGGTGCTAATGGATTCAATGGATGGACTTCAAGCGTTAGTTCAGATCAACATAGAGTGTGTAAAGGGTGTGTTCTGAGAAAGCACTCCAAGACATTTTTTCCTGGCAGTGACATTAGGTCCAAGGGAATATTGGACTTAATTCATTCAGGCTTCTGTGGGACCATGTCAAAATTGTCCATTGGAGGGGTTAGTTACTATGTCACCTTCATTGATGACTATTCCAAGAAGACCTAGATCTATTTTACGAAGACCAAGGATGAGGTCTTCAGTCGGTTCCAAGAGTTTAAAACTCTTGTGGAGAACCAAATGGGAAGTAAAATTAAGGTTCTCAAATCATGTAGGAGAGTATACCTCAAGTGCCTTCAAGAAGTTCTGCACAGATTCAGTAATTAAGAGGGAGGTCATTGTGCCATATAATTCATAGCAGAATAGTGTGTCAAAAATGAAGAACAGGTCTATAGCAGGAGCAACAAAGGCTATGTTGCATGATCAGGATTTACCCATGTTTCTACAGGATGAGGCATGCAACATTGCAGTCTATCTCTAAAACATGAGTCCACACAAAGTCTTGCGGAGGATGATTCCCGAGGAGGCGTTCACAGGGAAGATAACAAATATTGGTCACTTGCACATCTTTGGGTGCTTGGTATATTATCATGTTTTGATAGAGAAGAGAACCAATTTGGAGCCTACTACAGAGAAAGGCATCTTAGTTGGTTATAGTGAGACCTCAAAGGCCTATAGGGTCTACATTTCAGCACTGAGGAAAACAGGGGTGAGATGAGATGCGATATTTAATGAGGATAGGGCTCTCAGGAAATCCCATGGACAGATGTCAGCAAAAGGACAAGTTCAAATCTTACCTAAGGAGGAGGCTACTCAACCAGGACCCCAAATGTTTGTGCAGAGTGGACAACAACAACAGTCTATGTAGGTAGAGTAGTGTGAGCAACATGACTTGCATGATGAGGAGCAGGATGCTCCAGTCTCACAAGCTAAGTCTTCTAGTAAGAGGAGGTCGAAGTGGGTTGAGAGTACATTGAGAGAGGCTTAAAATAAATTAGATGCTCCTAGGACATCGGTAAAGCAGAGAAAATTGCCTGAGATATTTTCAAGTTATATGGTTGTTATGAGCGAATTGATAGAGGCTAACCCTTCCAACTTTCAGGAGGCATTTGAGCAGCATGTGTGGAGAGTTGTGATGATGGAATAATATTATTTTATCATGAATAATGATGTATGGGAGGTTGTGTCACAGCTTGAGGGAAAGTCAATGATAGGATCCAAGTGGATATACAGGATCAAGCATGTTGTAGATGGTAGTGTGGACAAGTTCAAAGCCTTATTTGTGGCTAAGTTCTTCTCACAGAAGGAGGGGATCGACTTCAGTGAGACATTTTCACCCGTGGCGAGGTATTCCTCTATCAGGGAAGTGATATCCATTGCAATAGAGTTAGGGTGGTAGATTCACCAAATGGATTTCAAGATTGTATTTTTGAATGGAGTAATAGAGGAAGAAATCTACATAGAGCAGCCAGAGGGATTTGAGGTGCATGATAGGGAATCTCATGTTTTCATGTTGAAGAGAGTGTTATATGGGCTCAAACAGGCACCACGTGCCGATTACAACGGGATGAAAAGTTATTTTCTTGGGATGGGCTTCGCCAAGAGTGAGGAGGATGCAAACCTATACTACATACTCATTGAGGGAGAGCCACTCATTCTTGTTTTATATGTAGATTACTTGTTTATGAAAGGATCATGGAAGCTCATAGACAAATTCAAGATGGATCTTGATAATGATTTCGAGATGAAGTACTTGGGGCTTATGCACTATTTTCTTGGTTTGGAGGTGTGGTAGAAGGATGTGAAGATTTTTATTGGACAAGGGAAGTATGCCATTGAGATCCTGAAGCATTTTGGGATGAAAGATTGCAGGACTATGGAAACTCCAATGATTAACAATTGGAAGAAGATAGATTCTTCCAATTCATAGGGAGTGGATCCCACACTCTACATGAAGCTCATAGGCTCGCTGATGTATCTGGTCAACACTAGGCTAGACTTGTGTTTTGTAGTGAACACACTCAGTCAGTTTATGGTGTATCCAAAGCCTGTACACTGGATAGTTCTGAATCATGTTTTGAGGTATCTACATGGCACAATTGAGTATGGATTGAGTTACATCCATAGTTATGGAGTGAAGCTCGTGGGTTATTCAGATGCATATTGGGAAAGCATTGTTGTGGATAGGAAGAGTACTTCAGGTTGTTTCTTCATCTTGGGGTTAGGAGTTAATTCTTGGTTAAGTAGAAAGCATAAGTCAATTGCTTTTAGTTTTGGAGAGGTTGAATACATGGTTTCAAGCTTGGTATCTTGTGAGGCCATTTGGCCATGCAAACCACTCATGGGGTTGTTTTATCAAGAGTTGGAGACTACAATGATCCACTATGACAATCAGAGTTGCATCAAGATCTCTGGGAATCCTTTGTTTCATGATAGATCCAAACACATAGAGATTCATTACTACTTTATCAGAGACTTTGTGTAGAAGGGAAGCGTGAGGCTATAGTTTGTGCCAACAGATGAGTAGTTAGCAAACATACTCACAAAGCCTTTGGTGAAAGGAAAATTTGTTTTCTCTCGACACAAGTTGGGGTTAGGAAAAACACCTTCCTCGCTAAGAGGGAGTGTTAAAATTTTAGCGAAGAAAGGTGTCTACCCATGCTTTTGTGTCCTAGAGCATGAGGGGGCCATTAAACACCCAAGTGTGCTCTTTATTATTCTTGCGTAAGTTTAACATTAGGAAAGTATGATAAGTTATGTTCTAATTTTTCATTGAATTTATTTTCCTAAGTTTATAAAGTTCACTTTAGAAACAACTTAAATTGTCTCAACAAAATATTAAGTCCCAGTCGTTGATCTTGAGAGAAGCTATATCTTGTCTTAGCCATTCATTTAAAGGATAGATCTAATCTCATCCATCAATCTCTTTGAATATCTAGGGTTAGGCATAAGAAGGTAAATTCAAGAGTATAAAGAGAGGGTGAGGGAACTAGTTATAAACATAATTTTATTGTGATCATATCAGTGATTGAGAGAGAAAAGAGGGGGGCATAAGGGTTTCTTGTGAGCCAAATTTTGTGCAGATAGTTTTGAGGACAATGAAACAATTTTCTGAGAGCAATGAGGGTTTGGAGAGACTTAACAAAGGGATGATAAGTTGTTTGAAGGAGTCGATTCATATGTGGAGTGATTCCTTGATGAAAGAGATTCTTGGGAGGGAATATGACATACCTAGGAGGGTTTCTTGTTTGCTATAAATTTCCAGATCCGATTTGTGAGTTGTAATTTGTATTATTGTTGTTATAGATGGTTTAAAGAAGAGAAGAATAAATCCCTCATTTGTCATTTTTCCTCGGAGTTGGGGCTTCTAGGGTACATCTTGTGTTATTGTGTTGCTTGACTATTAATTTTCGTTGTGCATGAACTTTACTCAACTAGTGTAATCATTGTACAGGTCAAAATTTGTGTTTCTACAGTAAGTTTAAACTTTTTGGGAATAATCTATTATGATTGGTTATCATATTGTTGGGTTCAACATTTTTTACATTTCCATACACAATCCTTGTGGCCTATTCTATCTTGGTCTTAGAGGGTGTTTTAACCATAATTCCCCAAGAACACCCCTTCCCCATGTGAATCAACCTTGGTATATACCTTATCCTTAACTATTACTATCCATCGTATGTTTACCTCATGTTAGATAACTTCTATGTATTATTATTTTTTTCTTAAGGACCATTGGCATAAGCTCTTCCATATTTAAGGTCTTCCATATTTTCCATGTTGGAGTAGCTCTCTGAAGGCTCTCCTAATGCACCAAGAATCCTCCAAAATCCTGACACATTTGCAATCTTCAATATCTTAGTATCTCTACTTTTGGTGTGAGCTCATGTTTTTCCTAATGTTATTCAAATATAAAATCATTTAATCATGCATCCATCCTAATCATGTATGCTATTCCAAAAATAAAATCCTTTAATCACAAATTCAAATATAAAATCATTTAATCACGCATCCATCCTAATCATGTATGCTATTCCAAAAATAAAATCCTTTAATCACAATATAGTAAGTTGATTTGATAGAGAATATCAAACTCCAAAAATAAAACATTGTTTATGAATATATTCACAACAAAAAAACCTGCATGTTTTGATTTCCTCTTAATAAAGTACATCCATTTGCTCCAATGGTTTTCAAAATATATGCTTTATTAAAGGTTAATCATTCACATGAAACCCCTTACTACCTCAAAACAACGTTATTACAATAAAATCAAAGTTTATATGCCAATATATTGACATATAAACAAGCACAAAATGACACTTCAAACATCAATAAAATGAAGTTTAGTCAAGAATTATTCCAAAGTCACAAGCTAGTTCAATATCCAAGCACGAACTAAAGTCTCCAACCTCTCGATGACTATACAAAATTTAGAAGCATCATTAAAGTGACATTTGCATGATTGTTTTTTATTTTTTTCCCATTCTAAGGCCAAAGATGACACAAAGGGCTTCTATCAAAATTAATATCATGTTGTTCCTAACCGTGATTATATTTTGACTAGGACATCATTGGATGAGAAGTAAAATACATAGATAGGTTCTAGATTCAAGATTCCACATGCATTCCATCCATGTCTCCTTAAACTTATGGCATGGCCACCCTTGGATTAAGGAAAAGCATAGGTAATTATGTTGATGAGGGGTCCATAACCATAGAGAGAATCTTCATAACTATTTGTGAAATGTCGTGATTCAATATGAGTAATTATTATTGAGTATCCTCAGTGGATTGGTATGATACATGATTTTCCTTGGTGGGTGCCATGTATGTAGAAGAAAACTTATCCGCCCAGGATGATTCATAAACATGGGAGTTATATCCCACACATATCACCAACACACATCCTTTACATAAATGTAATTTGATCTTTATTTTATGCAGAGATATTTATCTTCGTAATGACTCCAAGGATTATGTTCTTAATGTAACATGCACACAAACACCAAATAAATTACAATTACAATTAGGATTTTAGACTAAGTTCTTCTATTATTAATCAGCAAGCAAGAATACACTTAATGGTTATGCCTCCTAAATTCAAGGATTAATTTCTTTAGTGTATGTAATTATCTATGTTCAAGTGCCAACTGAGTGACACACTCTAACAATGTATGTGCAAAACTCTGTTAATTCCATTCAAAGAAAATTGCTCACATACATATTGTAAAGATATGAATTTGCAATATTTTTTGAATTGTAGTGGCCAAACACCAATACATTTGCAATAGGAGTTTTATACAACTTTCCTCCAATTAATAAATATATATCCTACTCCAATATAGTTTAAGGATAGAGAGATAATGTACTCCAAACAACCCTTATATAGAGAGAATAACCCTTATATAGAGAATCTTTGTTTTTCAAGAAAGGGAAAAAAATGTTTAACAATACCAAGGTATATTTTTGGATTAATGGAAATGCACTAAAAAAGTTACCATGTAATGATATCTATTTTTCTTCAAGTGAGAATGAACAATATAAGTGTCATTAATAAAATAATGACAATATAAGTGTCATTAATAAAATAATGAAGAGGTGTGTTTAAATATCAATTAAACAATACAATTACATGCACATATATTTATCCTCGAACAACCAAAGGCATACACTTTATTATTAACAAAATGATAACCATTGCACATAGTATGGGTAGTTTTTCAAGGGATACCAAGCCATGTACGCTTCAAGATTGATTATCCCAATGATTGAGAGACCAATTTCCAATCCTCTCGGTTTCTAGTCAATTCATTACAAAGCTGCTACAATAAATGTCATAGGTGGGATGAAGGTAAAATGATAAGGAAATTGGCACATTATGAAGGAATTTGTCATGCTTATGCCTTCATGGTTTGTTCCCAATCTTCATCTTCATCTGGTTTGTTCCCTCTTCATCCATCCATTCCAATTGATAGAGTTCTATCTTATACGAATCCCATCACCAATTTACATATAAGACATTTCAATATGGCATTAAAAATGAGACACATAAATTGGAATGTGAATTAATGGGACATATTATCCATACATTATTTTAAGAGAACAAGACTATTGTTAACTATATATTGAATGGACATGTCAATAGTTGGTTTACATTTAACACATAACCAATAGAGGGGAGTTACAACTTATCTTGAGGTGTGTACAACCTATACATGGTTGTGTATGGACTTAATAATTAAGTATTTTTGTGTAGAACCTATTTAAATACTAATGGACTCAATAGCCGCATATTTATCCTAGCCATGGATGGAATTAGAAGTTTAGCTAGACAAATGTAATAGTTAAATCATAACAACCATTGATCTTAGAGCTCAAGTGGAATTGATGGTGGATTCCTTTAAATTGTTGGTATTCACACAATTCTTAGGAAAATCAATTTGTGAGTAAGAAACAACAAAAATATAATTCGGAATTCATCATTATAGCCATTAAACACAATTAAGAGTAGCTCATTAAACAAAAACAACATAAACAATTCCATCATATAGAAATTACACAACAATCATAGAGAGATTCATAACACAATCACACATAATGTTTACCCTCCAAATAAAATCGATTTTGAATTGTTTCTTAGTATTTATTTCAACAATTTCAGGTATAATGAAGGCTATACTCTCATGGACCATTCAACGATTAACTTAGCTATTCCTCTTCTACATCATCACCTCTCAACCAAAAATCCTTTTTTTTTTCCAATTCAAAGAAGATATTGGTAGAGTTCAAGGTAAAGTCCCTTTTTGAGTCCAATTCCAGGAAGACATTGGTAGTGTTCAGGGTGATTGGAAGGCCAAGCATCCATGTCCTTTCATTTTTCATTCCCCAACTTTCTCTCCTACTTCATTTTCTTTTTATCATTTTTTATTTTCCTTTGTTTTCTTTGGGTTAATTTTGTTTTTAATGTGTTGAATTGTCTATTATTTCCCTTCAACTCTCATTAGTTGTTAATTTTTTTGTGGGAGGTAAGTCTTAAAACTACTTATTTTTGTTTGAATCCATTTTGGATCATGCCAATCCATTGAGAGGATTTTGGTATCTAAAAGATTCTAGGAAACCAATCTCTAAATCAATGTTCCCCATGTCTACTTATCTAGAACATGTCTCTTAATTTTTCCTCCCAGATCTCACTCTAACCTTCTATGTTTCTTGGTCTCTAGTCCTTATCTTCTAGCTCTATTTTTGGCTATGGATCTACCTCTTGTTTCTAGATCCACTTGTTCAGACAACACAAAAGTATACTCATTGATTCTTTTCTTTGAGTAATATTCAAATTTGAATTTCTCTTCAATCGAAATCCATTCCCATATTTGGTGTGCAAGTATGTTTCATTCTTAGACTTGAAGATAGTTTAATTTCACATCCAACAAAATCCAAGTCAAATTCTATCCAACACTCACTCAATAGTAATTTCTTTGTGCAATTATAAGAAACCATCAATCAAGATGCCATCACACAAGAAATCCACAAAAGGAAGTGTGGTCTATGATGCAGGAGCATCGCTCACTCAATCAAGCGAGCCAGCGCAAGGAGGAAAAGAGAACAGCTGGAGAGCGCCAGCATTCAAATTTTGGAACACTGTAATATGGCTGCGCCAAACATTAAATGTTGATGTGATGAAGCACACTTTATATATGTAATGGACCTTGAGCGGATACGCTCTCGTTCTTAGTAGTTGAGGCATTTATGTAGATTTAATGCAAGTAGATAAACTAATTAACTGTAGATTAGACAGCTTAGCTTTCGAAGAGGGAAAACGGAATATAAACACCCTCCGTTGTATTTGTTGATAATTATCATTCTCATTCATACAGGATCAAGGGAAGAGGAGCACAGAGAGCTTGTGAAGAACTCCATGTACATCTATTGAATTAATAGAAAACCTTTGATGCAATTCCCATGGATGTGTTTGATACTTTTGTGTTGTTGATGTTATGCTTCTGCTTACTTGCTTCCTTTTATGCGTATCTTTTATATGCTGCATATGTGATTGCATATCAGGTTCGTAACTTGAGAGAATGAGTTCAAATTGTTTCTCTGCTTAAGCCGGGAGATTCTTGCATAGAGTGCAATTGAATTCCTCTGCATAGAGTGCGTCGAGGAGGCTAAGTAGTTGAACCTTTGTTCTAGTTTTTCCCAAGGTGAATTGGGATCGTTCAAGTCGTGTAGGTGAGTGCAGGTTGGACGTGAAATCTCAGTAGCAAGTATGAGAAGGAAAGGAGAGGCTGTTGCGACCGTGAGCGCACAGGACTCAGAAACTTCATCACTACTGGAAGTGGTTGAAGACCGGGCACAGGGAGTGTGTTTGAAAAATCTCTGAAGAAGTCTGAGTTAGTAAAATCTCAGGAGGGATAACTCCTTGTTTCATTGTGGAAACAGAACCGAGTGGAGGTCATACAGGATAAAGGTAGTGAACGGAGGAACTCTTCAAGAGGAAAAGGAAGAGAATCGACGACTTGAATTGTCGAGGAGAATCACGAAGATCGCGACCTGACTATGGGTCAGATATATCGGAAGTTCGCGATGGAAGATTCTTGTTTCTCATAGAGCGAGGTTACGAGAACGCGAAGCACGACGTACCGAAAATGTCTTGCATAGTGTACGTCACAATCGGGTGATGTGACAGGTGACCTCGGGATATCGGATCTCGGGAGTTGGAGGCCTTAGGGTCTGATCCCGGAAGTAACGAGTGCGCGAGGTCGCGAGATCCCGAGTCATCGGTATCTCGGAACTTCGGGTCTCGGAGGATTGAGAACTCGGAGGCATAGAGACGCTAGTTGCGAGTCGCGATAGCTCGAGGTTCCGACATACCGAGAGAAGTCAACGTCGACCAGAAGCATCGGGTCTCGGAATCCGAGAGTCCAGTTCTCTGTTGTGGGATTCGCGAAGTCACGAGAGTCGATCCTTCGTCAACTAAGAAAGGAAGGATCGTTGTGCAGACTGTGGGTAAAGACTCCCGAGGGAGTTGGAGAGTTGATAACTCTTTGGGCCGAGAACTAGGAGATCCTGGTAGGAGCGACCGTATCGCGAGGGTAGAGTTGCATCAGTCTACCTTAAATGTTTACTAAGATCAATTTATTTTGACATGAAATCAACTATGTTGTTTGCACATGCTACATAACATTCTTTCTTTGTCACAATTGCATTTGGATGACTAGATTTGTGTGCAATCACAACACATTATTAATGAGTTGTCCAACATCTAGTTTTCTTTGGTAGTTGTCATGGAGTTCCAAGGAACCCCGAAGGTCATTGACCTTTGTGCAACAATCTATGATACATCTCCAAGAAGGGAGTATTCTCCTAGAAAATTGAAAGAAACAAGTGGATTGGGGTTTCTTTTGATGTTTGTATCAACCTTCTACCCACTTCTTTGGTGACACTAACCTCTTGTGATGTTGTAAATCCATAGACAATTTCACTCTTTGGGTTGGAGATGCAAGGAGCTATGTTTTTACTTTAACCTTCACTATCCACATTATTCTCTTCATTATGTATTTTTTGGGATGAAGCTCTAAATGGATCCTTAAACACTTTGATTCCCAATTTCCACTCAACATGTAGCGTTGAATTTGATTTTTGATATTGCATGGACTTCATGACATTCTTTTTTTCTTCATCTACCTCTAAATTTGTTTTTGTAATGAAAAAGTATTATTTCCATTCTTCCTCTAAAAAAATTCAATCTTGTGGCATGTGGCTTCCTTCCCCCAGTGAAATGCCTCAAGATGGAATTTGTTCCCTTAGAAGGGACATGTCTCAAAATATTAATAGCTTGCAGGGATATGTAATTTCTTCTTGCAGTATTGAAAAACAAGGGATGTTTTTCTTGATGCATACCTCTTGTTGTTCTTATTCTTGTTATGGCTAATTGGCTTGCTACTTCTCCAATGTGTTGGTGTAGATCGAGTCTTTGAACTTTCTGCGTTCCTACACTTTTTCAATCCACCACATGAGGGCTAAATTGGTAGTGTGTTGCGATCTTAATTTGTTAATTCTCTTTCTTTTGATTAGAAAGCCAAATCTGTAACATCTTTCACATTCACAAATTGATCTTGGTGGTCATGGCCTTTTCCTTCAAGTGATCAAAACCTAGGCCTTCATACTTGACACTTGGTTTAGCTATAGTGGGGATTATGATCCCTTGATTTCTCTTTCCTAGATCATGACCATCGTATCCTATTTGTCGTAATGTATTAGAGATAATTCTTTTGGTATGCTTCCCAAAATCACCCAAGTTCTCTTGAGAAATTTCTATTGAAGGTGAGATTATCATCCTTGTCTTAGAGATAGTGATAGCCTCTATAGTAGCAATTAAAGGTTTATTTGCATCCTTTGTCTCTTGGACAATTTCATGTATCTTTTACAATGCCTCCTCATTTTCTTCCACTGAGGCATCATCCAAGTGAACTTCCCCTCATACCAATTATCCCACTGTCTCCTCCTGCCAATTATCCATATGAATAACATTTTCTCCCAATTCCACAGAGTAAACTCTACTCTTGTCACAAGTCTCCATAATAGTAGTGAGAAAGTATTAACGTTCAACAAAAAAAATATTTAGCAATTGCAACAATTCTACAAAGGTCTTAGTGTATTTTTCTACCCATTTTATCCTTTGGTCAAACATATGCTCTTTTGTAAAGTGTTGATTCTCCTCTTGGAGTTGTGCATTAATGGGCCTTAAATGTCTCCCAACCTTTCTCTCTTTTTCACTTTACCCATGTTGGGTGTGCTTCTCTTCAAAGTTCTGGAAGCTAATTCATAGTCAAGGATTCAACTTCTTTTATGCAAATATGATCCAACCCACACGTCTCACCAACATGGGTTAGCTATGGAAATGTAATTTGCTATCTTTTTTCCATCTTAAGAAAAAATATTTGTCCCAAGAATGATTCCAAGGTTTAAGTTCTCAATGTAATTTATATACAATAAATAGCAAAATTGCAATTACAATTAGGACTTTGTACTCAAGTTCCTTTGTGTTAATCATCAATCAAGAAGACATTAAATGGATATTCTATTGGCTTCAAGGCTTCTATTATTCTGTGTTTGTAATGATCTATGTTCAAGGGTCCACTAAGTGACACACACTCCAATTCGATATATACAAAGCTCCATCAAGGATTCAAACCCAATTGCTCACATATACATTGTGGGGATATAAATATGCAATGGATTCTATTCACTAAACACCAATGATGCTTACAACCATATTTTTATACAACTCTCCAACAATTAATAAATATATATCTTGCTCCACTATTAGTCATAGAAATACCCTTAATCTCTCTCTCTCTCTCTCTCTCTCTCTCTCTCTCTCTCTCTCTTGTTCAATGGTTGTTATTTTGTTAATAGTAGAGCATATCCCTTTAGTTGTTGGTGGATAAATACATGTGTGTGTAATTCTTGGAGTTCTCATGTCTATTTGTAGTAAAGAAAAGAGATGGACTAACCCAACAATGATATTTATATGTCTTCATAGGAGGTCTAGCAATATAACTATCATTAATAAAAGAATGAAGAGTTGTATTTATATCTCAATTGAACAATCTCCTTCACCATGATACTTCTCTTTTCTTTTCCATCAAATAGACACGAGAACTCAAAGAATTACATGCACATGTATTTATCCTCCAACAACTAACGCGATCTTCTTTATATTAACAAAAGAACAACCATTACACAAACTATGGATAGAGTTCCTTCGAGGGATACGAAACCATGCAAACTTCAATATTGGTTCTTTCAATGATTCAACCACCATTTTCCAGGAGTCTCATGTTCTCTCTCTTATAAGAATCCCATAACCCATTTACATACATGACAATTTAACATGGCATTTCAAATGAGACAGAAGTAAAACAAAAATATGAATTAATGGGACACATTGTATTTACATCACTTTAAGGGAATGAGGCTATTACTAAATCTACTTTCGATAGACACATCAATGGTTGGTTTACATTTAACATACAACCAAATGAGGAGAGTTGCAACCTATCATGGGGTGCGCAGGGATTGTTCATGGTTGTATATAGCCTCAATAGTTAAGAATTGTTGTGTATGGCCTATTTAAATGTCAACGAATTCCATATCCGAATATTTGCTAAAACTATGGATGGAATTAGAAGTTTATCGAGACAAACGCAATAGCTAAATCATAATAGACATTGATCTTAGAGCTCAACCATAATGAACGATAGATTCCTTTGGATTGTTGGTATTCACATAATTCTAAGGGAAATATAATTTGGAATTCATCATTATAACCATTAAACACAACTAAGAGTAGCCCATTAAACATAGCTAAGAGCATAAATTCCCTCATTCATTGATTACCCAACAATCATAGAGATATTCATAACATAGTGAACATGATGTTTACCGTGGAAACCCAACTTAAAAAACTGACTTCAAATAGTTGCTAAATATTTATTTTGACAATTTTAGGTACAATGCAGGCTACAGGTTCATGAGTCATTCTTCTTGGACAAAATACTATGTTAGTTCCATTACAAAAAGCAAAAAGATATAGGCAAAGATAGGGGTAATGAGAAGGCAAAGCATTATTGTGCTTTCATTTTTCATTTTCCATTTTTCTCTCCTATTTAATTTTTTTTTTTTCTATTTTTTTTTTCATTTAATTTGATTTCTAATACTTACATTATCTTTTTTTTCTTTTTTTCTTTTTTTCTTTTTTATCTTAGTTAATGGTGAAATTACTTGCAAACATTATTTTCTATTAACCATTTGTTTTTCTTCGTATCCATACCCATTTTGGATTAAACAAATTCAAATGAATGAGATACTAATAACCAACAAAAAATCAACTTAAGTTAGGTCTAAATGAGATATTACTGACCAGTAAAAACACTACAACCATCTCTAGAAAAGCTAATCTTGAAGTAGATGTAAATGAGATATTAATAACCAATAAAAATATTACAACCATCTCCAAAGGAACATGCCTTGAAATAGGCTTAGATTAAATGTTAATGAACAATAAAATAACTACAATGACCTATCTAGGAACAAACCTCATATAGATCAATGAAACACTACAACAATGTGGTCTACCGAGGAGCATGACTCAGAAAAGTGTAATTCTAAAAGTACAATATATAAAATATTCAAAAAAGATTATATCCAAAAACTTAATACTGTATTCTGTAGTACCGTTTGATCTGGCCATAACTCTATTAAACCAAACAACAACAATAAATTTAACTTAAACAAAAAGCTGCTGCACCACTAATGAATGACTACCACAATAAATAAGGAGCTACATCAATAATGAATGTATTAACTGAAATTTTTTGAACTATAATAATTGGTAACTAATAATGAATGTATTAGTTCAATTTTTTTTTAACTATACTAATTGGTAATTGTAACTGGCAGGTTTAATAAGAAGTGAAAATTGGTAGGCTTGATCTGGGTTAAGTTTAAGCCAATGTAAAAAATTTCCACACGATCTTGAAAAACACTATTTTTACATTTGATCACTCAAACTCAGACAGAGCAGTGGGCAAGCAATATACAGTATGCTAAGCATAATTAAATTCTACCACATATTATATATACAAGTTGAATCACTTTGATATATACGTCCGTAATACTGCAACAAACTATATAGACATCCTCTAATCACTTTAATATATACCTTCAACTATATCTACCACCGAACACAGTATTCAATGCTGCCCAACAAACTGTACAACATGCTAAGTATCATTAAATTCTGCCACAGACTGTATATATATATAGGTTGAATCACCTTGATATATAAGTCAGTAATACTGCAACAAACTATATATACATCCTCTAATCACTTTAATATATACCTTCAACTATATATACCACCTGACACAGTATTCAATGCTGCCCAACAAACTATACAGCATGCTAAGCATCATTAAATTCTGTCACAGACTGTATATATAGGTTAAATCACCTTGATATATAAGTTAGTAATACTGCAACAAACTATATATACATCCTCTAATCACTTTAATATATACCTTCAACCATATATACCACCTGACACAGTATTCAATGCTGCCCAACAACCTGTATATTGTTAGCCACTAAGTCCAGATCTGTGAGAGCAGTCATGTCGCCCCTAAAACCCAGAGCAGTGGGAGCAGTCATGTTAACAAAATTCCCTTTCTTTGATTGGGAATCCGGGAAATCCCTTTGATTGATGGATTTGTACATTTCTCGACTATATATCCCTAAAACCCTAGGTCGTAGTTATCAACTGGTAAGATTGCAACTCGGAAACAAGAAAATAACAGCCGACAATAGGGCATTTTAGGTAT
>ML783931.1:1002077-1016262 GCA_009831015.1 Picea engelmannii | reverse complement strand
CCTCACTTGGGTTTCCTACAAGTGAGACAACCTATAACAAATGGACACTTACATACTCCTAACAAACCATCCTATTTTTTTTTTCAGGAGGGTTGAGAGAGAAGGATAAGAGGTATGTGTACCTGGTTTCTAACATTTGTCCTTGCTGCTCCAACAATTGAGCTCCAATCTAAGCAACTATCCTTGCACAGTCAATCTACAAGAACAAAGAAATCTTCTCCTACTACTATCTATGATTAAGTAATAGCAACCCTACCTATTGATAACTTAGACAAGATGATTAAATAGACAAGAAATGAATGAGATAGTTTAAGAGAAATAGGACAATTTCTTATCTTAATGAAAGCATGAAGCTTACAACATGATGATGTTGTTGCAATCCTTCAAGCTCCTTTCTTCAACCCTTGAACATGAATCCAACTCAATATTCTTCAAAAAATCAAAGTTTTGGCACTCCTTAACAATATCATAAGTTTGGTATGCTTTCCTTCCATCCCCCCACACTCTGAAATGGACTGGTTATATAGATTCATAGGAGCCCAACCACTTAGGATAAATTAGGGACTTGGTTGAGGAAAAAATGGATCTTGGTAAAGGATGAGTCATATTCATGGTTATTCTTGCTCCCGAGATAGGATTTAAAGAGGCTTGAATCATATCTTGATGAAAGCAGGATAAAAAACCAAGAACCATCCAGAAAGTCCTCAAAAGATGCCCCTAGATTCATGATATTTGACCAAATATGCATGGTCTCTCCCCCAAAGAGGTGTACAGAGCGACTAGGATGCCCCCTAACACTGTGTCAAGGGGATGGTCACTCCCCCAGAGTAGGGAAGGGGGCGAACATGGTAAAAAAGGTCTAGAAAAACAAAGGGGAAAGTGAGATTTCGACCGTCAAATGATGGTTTTCTTCCTCCAACTTCACAAGGGATCATGACATGTGATTTTTACATGGTAAAAAGGTCGGAATACTTAGGAAACTGTGACACTTATGCCATGAAATTATTCCATTGCAACCATGACACTTAAGGTGAGATGTCAGCAATACGACACTTAACAAAGTGAAATGCGACACTTAGCTAGGGATGACAAAATGGAGTATAACAAGGGTACTCCACTGCACTTCATCATTGATAGCAGTAGCCAGAAGAACCTCATCTCAGCAGAGGTCGTAAAGCGGTTGGCTCTACTAACAACACCACACCCATAGTTGTACACCATTAGATGGATCCAACAAGGGAGCGATCTCTATGTCAGCCAATAGTGTCACCTTCCTTATGACATGAAACACTTCAAAGATGAGGGATTGTGTGATTTCACCCCCCTTGAAGTTTTTTATGTTCTTTTGGGCCAACCTTATTTATGGAAACATCATGATGTATATGAGTATAGGCCTCGTAGTGTTATTATTACTCTGGACATGAAATTGTACAGGATACTCGAGGTAGTCCCACCTACTGCCATTTCCTTGATCTCTGCCAAGCAATGAAGGAAGGTCATATATCAGAACAAGAAGTTTTTCTTATTCATGATTCACACTCAAAGTGAGCGAAATCTTGTAGCCACATCCATGGCCTCCATGATAGGTCTCTCCACGTAGCAGAAGCAAGTGGATAAGGTTGTGGAAAAATACAAAGACATATTATACTCACCTACTGGTGTACCTCTACACTGTCAGGTCAAGCATTCAATCAATCTGACCCCCGACACATCTCTACCCAATGGGCTAGTCTATCACTGCTCTCTGTGAAAAAATAAGAAAATCAAGCACCATATCCAAGAGCTTCTGAAAAATGGGCACATGTTACACATGATTTTGGTCACTCTGGTGATGTCTCTATGAGTGATGTGTTCAGGCTCCCACAAGGAATTTTTGCCTGAGAAAGATGATTGTTGTCTTCTTCCAAAAAACACATTTTTAAGATGAGTTCGCAGGCTGCCTATGTTACAGGGTGCGAGAATCCCTCATTCTCACAGGCCACCCACACTTAGGGTGTGAACTACCCGCAGTCTGCTCCATAGATAGGGTGCGAACTTGTTTTTAAGCTTGGAAAGGAGAATAAGTCACAGAGGTTCTAGAAGGGGATCTTCTAGAAAATGAGTTGGCATTCACATGGTTGGCATCCTATTGACTTATCAGATTTGGTGGGATCATCCTCATCCATGTAACCATCCCTCCTTCTCCTATATATTGAAAGGTTTCTCATGGAAAAGTTTAAGCAAGATTGAATGAAGAATTGGTGAAAGAATTGTGTGAAGAACCTTGCTTGGACAGAAACTTGAAGACTCTATTTGGTCTATCAAGAGGTATTGGATCTTCTTCATGCAAGTGCAGATCAAGTGTGTGTGTTGGAACCAAGGGTCACTAAAAGGAAGCTTGCAACATCAAGGCGATCAGGTTGTATCTTCTACTTTCATTTAATATAATACAACGGCATGTCCCTTTCCCATAAAATCACTCTTATTTTATAGCACAACTCCTTGATCATATGCATAGGTTGACATTGAATATACTTTGCTATCTTCACTTCAGTTGGTTTGTGTTGTCTTGGACCTAACTTCATAAGAGCACTGGAGTGAAGCGGGAACAACAGAGACCTAAGGAAGTGATATAAAGGTATGCCACTCATTCCTTCTTATTAGTAGATTCAATGACTACAACTTAGGGAAAGAGTCGTGTCCTGCCCTGTTTTGTTCTAGATCCAAGTGGATCTAGGGAGATCTGTTAGTGTCTGCACCTACCGATATGTCCGATAAAAACACATCTGACCAAGCTCATCACCCTGTGGAAGCCCAATCATGCATGTGAAAAAGAAAGACAGGACCTGACGACTCTGCATTGATTATGGGGCCTTAAATAAAATCAGAGTCAGGAACTGATATCGAATTCCATGAATAGAGGATCTCCTGGACCAACTTAAGGGGGCCAAATACTTCAGTAAGATTGATATGGAGTTCGGCTACCACCAGGTCCAAATAGAGAAGAAAAATGTATGGAAGCCTGCCTTCAAGTCCAAAGAAGGTCTTTTTGAATGGTTGGTCATGCCCTTTGGCTTAATGAATTCCCCAATAAATTTCATGAGTATGATGGATGATATCTTGCGGCCTTTCACCAATTATTTTTTGGTGGTGCATTTGGATGACATCCTTATATTTAGTAAGAGTTGGGAAAAACACTTGCAACATATTCAACAGGTTTTGCACACTCTGCGGAAACACAACCTATATGAAAATTTGGAAAAATGCTCCTTCGGCATGAACAAGGTCCAATACCTAGGCTACATTGTTCATGTGCACGAGGTGCATGTCTATCCAGCCAAGATCCCAGCCATTCGTGACTGGCCAGCCCTGACCACACTCAATGAGATTCAAAGCTTCTTAGGCCTTGCCAATTTCTATCGCAGGTTCATGTTGGGATTCTCCCACATTGCATGGGCCCTTAGCCAAGTAAATAGGGGTGGTGGCAAGGAAAATTTCATGTGGGGCCAGTCACAACATAAAGCATTTGATTATTTGAAGCAAAGCTTGTGCTCATCATTGGTGTTCTCATTACCTGACCTCCAACAAACTTTTGAGATACATACATATGCTTCAGACTATGTTGTGGGTGCAGTTATCACTCAACATGCACATCCCATGGCCTATCATAGTGAGACATTATTAGATATGGTCTGTAAATACCCCACTTATGAAAAATAAATGTACTCCATTGCACAAGTTTGTCGCTAGTGGATGCATTGCATTCTCAAGAAGGAGACAATCATCCACATTGTTCATAAGCCTCTGCAGTTCATGCAGACACAAAAAAAATTATAGAACGATCGCCATCAGAAGTGGTCCACATAGTTGCAGCAATTCCATCTCAACATTAAGTATAAGACAGGGAGCACCAACCACGTCCCTGACTGCCTCATTCGACCTCCAGTTGCAACACTAACCACGATGCTACACTCATGTGGACATGAGACCTTAGGATGCCCCAACTCTACGAGAGAGATATTGATTTTCCCATTATCTACCATATGTTGGGCACAAACATAGTTGTGATTGATTTCCATCTTTAGGACGAGTTGTTGTTCCATCTGGGACATCTTTGCGTCCCATCAAGAGAGCGAGCGAAGCTGATTTGGGAAGCTAACTATAGTCGGGTGGTAGGACACTTCGGTGTAGAAAATACAGTGGCAGTGCTACAACAAAATTTCTATTGGTTGAAACTTCGACATGATGTCAGCAAGTATATAAGGTACTACACATCCTGCATCATTGCCAAAATGAACATTAAGAAATAAGGCATGTACACCCCTTTGCCCACTCTTGACAGGCCCTGGGAATCCATATCGATGGACTACATGTTAGACCTTCCTTCAACCAAGCAGGGAAATGACTGTGTTTTTGTGGTTGTTGGTCGATTTTCCAAGATGGAGATTATGGCCAGCTACAAGAAGAGCATCACAGCTAAGGCCACTCCCATGATCTTCTTTGAACGAGTGTAGGTACATTTTGGGATACCACAAACCATCGTCTCAAATCAGGACAAATTGTTCCTCAACACTTTCTGGTTGATCCTCTGGTCACGATTGGACACCAAGCTCACCAAATCCACTACCTTCCACCGCCATATAGATGGTCAAACCAAGGTCGTCAACAATATGATCGTGCATATCTTGCAGATCTACAATTCTGAGCACCTATGTAGATGGGATGAGAGTATTCCCTATGTTCAATATAGTTACAACACATCCATACATAGCTCAACCGACCACAACCCCTTTCAGGTGGGGTTGGGATTTCAACCATTGGGTCCCATGGATGTTGCACTACCCCTTGCATCCACACTGGCATAATTGTCCCATGATCAAACCAAAGCCGACAAAGTCACCTGGTTCATTGAACAAATATAGCACATCCTCCAACAGGCTCAAGATATTTTTCAAAAGTCTAATGCTAAGTACAAGTAGCATCATGATCAAAATTGGGTGCCACATAAGTTTTAGGTGGGAGATAAATTTTGGTTGCATTTGCAGAAAGAATTCCTTACATGACCCCATCAGAATATTTTTCCACTCCGCTATGGACCTTACACCATCACCAATGATGTGGGTGATAATTCTTTTAAGCTCAACATTCCCGCCTTCCTTGGCTTACACCCAATGTTTAATGTGGATCTCCTTCGACCATACTTTCCACCATTATTGGACACCTTAGAGATAACAGAATAATTGACACTGACAAAGCTTAACCATGACTGCATGGAACAAGAATCCATTGATCATATCATGGACACACAAGTCGGGAACTCACATCATGAGATTCAACTTTATCGTGTTGTCAAAGCGAGGCAACTCCTGCACCAAGGATAGTGGCTCACTCGGGGCATAGAAATTTCCTCATCTGATAGGGGAACTCAATGCAATGGAGACCATTTCTTCCTAAGGGGGGAGGATTAATCCAGGTGTAAATTTTTGGCCACCCACCTCTTCCAACTAACTCACATACAATTTTCATCTTGGTGGTTTTGTTTCTAGAATTTTGGGTCCTAAACTTTTGGAACCATTTTGAGGCCCTAAACAACGTTTTTTGGTCTCGCCACAGTCCCATTGTAGAGAAAGTCAGAGTGTGATGGAAACACATGTATTCCTCTGATAAACCTTTCCAACGGGCTATTGTGCGCCTAAAATGAAGATCGTATGGAAAAGTTATGATCCCTGGATGTTGATGTACCAACTTACCCCATCGGGGCCCACATGACTTTTGGCGCTTCATCTCCTAGGGTTAGGTTTTTGGATGTCTAGGGTTTTATGATTACTTATTGATGATAAAAAGGCCTGGAGGCCTCATTGTAATGTACTCGGGCGAATGTGTGTAGCCACCACATCTCTTCTTAATGATTAGCTACCACCATTCAAGCAAGATTGTTTTACTCTAGATTTTACAGTTTCAACATATTTCTTTATTGAATAGAAGTTAAGTTTCACTATATATTTTTTATTGTTCATTGTATCTTTGTGTTAATGTTATAGATCTGTGTTTCATTTTGTTTCGCACATAAATCTGAATCAAATACCATGTTCGGAAACACAGGTATTCTAATAGAGGACGAACACCTTCAATAACCACTCACACAACCAGATCAAAGATTAACACACTGATGTTTTGACATGGTAAAAACCCTATGGGGAAACATCCACGACCCCACCCAACGTGGCCACTTGGAGAAATTTATTAATCAAAAAGAAAATATTACAAAGAGATTTACAAGATATTTTCTCACAATCAATCAATGGAAAATGAACCTCCATGCTCTTTAAATAGAGATCATGGACCAATTAGGTATTAATACATGGATCAATATACTTGTTAAGATCGAGGAGAATATGAACCATGGGATCACTCTATGTTGGGAACATATCATGACCATTGGATTACCTAACTAAAAATGCATACAAGTGCATACTAAAGAAACACACTAAGAAACACACTTTTACCTAATGACACATTAGGCCAAGTTGATCTTAACTAACTCCCAAGTTCCTAAATATCCTATTATATGTTGATCAGACCCACCTCCAGTCGACAATAAAACAATAGGTCAACTAGATAGGCCAGGCGTATCTCCATTCGACTTCAAAGAGCCAAGTGAAGTCGAGTAAAATGTCAATTGAGTTGGCCAAGCAAACAACCTTGAAGTTGAGGGGAACCATGAAATCATCAAACAACAAGGGTTTAGTTGAAACACAGTTGCAAGAGACATGTTCAGTCGAGTCGACAAAGAAAAGAGAGCTATAATCAAGGCATGAGTTGACTCCAATTGAGTTAGTCGATCCATTAGTCGACCAAACTTAGTTGACTATCTAAGGAAACTCGGTCCAAGCCTTAAGTGCATCGAGTAAACTCCAACCAATCCACTTCCAGTCGATACTTCGACAAATATATCACACATTGGTCAATTGGTCTATTACTCATAAGTCGATCACACACCAATGATATTTTGATGAGGTTAGATCATGGCAAGAAACTAACCCATTCTTCATGCACATAACAGTTAGAGATTGGGCCTCAAAGGAAAGCAACCGATCTCCATCAATAAATTAAGGCATTGAATGTGAAAACTCAATTGGTAACCAATCAAGGTGGGAATTCACTCGTCGTTTCTTTCTCTCTCTGCAGAACCCTCGATCACGAACATGATAGCTCTAATACCATGTGGGGTTAGGTAAAAAGGACCAGAAGAGAACAAATATTCCTCGAGAGCATTGGTGATGTCTAAAGACATAGTTTCATTGAAGCACAACAAGCACGCCCCATAAGAGCGTGAATTATCTTCATGATCTCACCCAGTGATGGACCGATCCAAATGACCATCTATAAATAAGTTAGAAATGGGTCAAACTAACAACCACTAGATCGCATTAATTATAAATGTCCATAAAAAGTGAATCTAGAATCCAAATTAGACATAGTCAACACATATTTATTTGACAATCGGACCCAAAAACAAACAACTCCCTTAATCCAACAAAGTAAGGTTTACTAAGGAAATGAGGGTTCCAACACTCATGAGAGTGAGATGACTACTAAAATGGGCCAATATTTCTCTAAAAAGAATCCATCACTAAGAACATATTCCTAAAAATGTTGGTGAATTTACCTTTTGATATTACAAATCTTTAACTCTATAAAAAAAAAATGTTTTATCAATAGATCCAAATCTAATCTATGGTTCTACTCAAATGTTAGTGTATGATAACATGGCATCGAATATCTTTTGGAATAATTTACTCAATGTAATAACATGACTACAACTAGCACAGCCGCAAAGTGGCTGGCGGCTGGTGAACGCCGAAACGCGGCAATTACATACCCATACAGTAATTTTTTAATGTGATTAGGTAAATGTTAAAAATTAAACATGTTAACGGATGCCTTGCTAAATGCAAGAAAGTTATGAACAATAAATCTGATCCATTGATTTTAGAGGACGACTAAGAATATGCCAGCATCTTCAATGCATAGCCATCGGATTAGGGTTTAAGGTTAAATAAGGTTAAAAGATCATTAATTGTGCCCATTATCAATAGGTGTACCCTTTCGGCGTAATAAATATTTTTTGGAATACTCGACTCAACTTAAACTCATGGATCCACTTGATTTAGATTCATTGCAATATATGATAATATATCCACTTAAATTCATAAATAAATCTTTTGACATAGCCTTACTTAAACCATGAATCCACTTAATGCTACTCAAATCTTAATGCTCCATATATCGTTTTTAAATAAAGTGTTCATGCCATTATCTTTTTTAAATAAAATGTCACGTTATTATTTTAATTATCTTCACATAAATAAAATAATCTCTTATTAATCTTTAACCATGGAATATAACAATGATTTCATCTGTGACTTAACTTTTTTCACCAAATTTAAAATTTAACATAAATAAAAATTAATAGTTATTATTTGTTTTTTATTAATTAGATTTATACTTGGTTTCATGATAGAGAAAGTTAGAGATCTTATTACCAACCTTTAACAAAACCACTAAAAAAATTATTTATTTCATTATTTTAATTATCTTTTCATAAATAATATATATTTTTATTACCATTATTAGTCGAAGACAAGGAGTTAGTATATAGCAATGAGTTAGTATTGACTTTCATATTAATTTTATGCTGACTTTAAAAATGTGTATAAATTTTAATGTTGAACATAACAAATAAAAAAATTATTTTTCAATATAACAAAATTAGTATTTTTATGACCATGGTCAATAAATTGATAATGTTATTGCAACCTTCACTTCATTCGAGGTTTGAAATTACTTTTGACATGACTATATATGAGTGTCACTTTCTTATAAGGTACAACTCTATTAATAAAATAGTTTTATAACAAATATAAAATAAAAACCATACATATGTTCATATTGAATTAGCAGTCTTTCACAACTCCCAAAACACATTGAATGGAGACAGTTTATCCATCAATTCTATATAAACCAAGTCACGTGAAATGAATCCATTGACCTATGAAATAAGACTTTTTTTATTTTTCCAAATGTGTAGTTATGAAACCATTTTTAATTCTTTTGGTAAGTTACCATTGACCTATGAAATAAGACTTTTTTTATTTTCTTTTCTTATTTTTCCAAATGTGTAGTATGAAACCATTTTTAATTCTTTTGGTAAGTTAATTGATAGTTACGGGGTTAGAAACCCAATGGATCTGGTGGCAGGTTTTTTCAGGATTGGTGCCCTTTGGCAGACTTGATTTGGCATATGCTATTCAAAAAACCAGCTCCTTATGGAGACATGTGATAGAAACGTTGGGCTCCAAAATAAATTTAGGTTTTTTTGAAATGACATATTTTAATTATAGGAACTGGCTAAAGCACTCACACACCCTTTTAGGGGAATGAGAAACCTCAAAGGCAAAGGAAACTCGATAAGTTTACAAAGATTTGAGTAAAATTTCTTTTAGTATCTTCGAAAATAGTATATTGTAGCATGTTGCACTTGTTTTTACTGACATAGACTTATATTTATTAGAAAAAATACAATTAATAATCTTTTAATCTTAAATCTTAATCTAATAACTAATTTATATTAACAACCATAGTTATATATTTGGCTTTAATTACACTAATTATTTACAACTTTCTCGTCATATAATATCTTTACTTTTTTAATGGTGGATTCCCTTTAAAATTTTGATAATTTCTAATTTAAAAAACTTGTTAAATTTAATGGTTTCAACATCTATAATACTTATCCTATCAATTTAAAAAAATAAAAAAATAAAAATTATATAAAAATTAACTATATTTAACAAACAAATACATCCATGAAAAACAATTTAGTCATCAAATTTCATCCTTCCCTTCACATGATCGATCATGACTTTAAAGCTTTTTCGATGATGCAATATCATATTCCAAACTGAACCCTCGCCACTTTACCTGTGATGTGATGTTTTGTTTTAAAGCTTTTTCTATGATGCGATATCATATTCCAAACTGAACCCCCCGCACTTAAACTTTGATGTGATGTGTTGTCAGACTTTATCATTAATTTTACGCCAACTGTCACAGGAAGAGGTACAACGACACTGACTTTAGGGGAACATTGCCTGTGAAATCTTCAACACGTGTTCCGTCATTTCTATTTTCTTGGTCGACCATCACGTGAAGATACAACTCCACTCAATACGACGTATTCTAAACATTTGATGTTTTTAACTTTTGTTTAAAACTAGTTAATTCATTTTTTTATTCTGGTTTAAAAATTAAAAATTAAAAATTAATTAAAAATTTAGAAAGATAATTAGTTAAAAATATAGAAAGATATTTAGAATTGCAGATTTAATTGGAAATTGAGAGAGTAGTTATAGCATAAAAGCTGAGTATTTTATTACATTTCTGCACAATTACTACCCTACACTACACCATCCATCTCTTTTTATTTTTCCATTTTAACAGGATTGATAAAAATAAAAAAGAGATGAATCTCTCTTATTTGTGGTTGTGCATATCTATCTTTCAACATTGTACTCATTATATTGCTTGAGAAGTCGAGTGAGGTAAAAACAATTATCATTTTCATATTTTTAAACATATATTCATCATTTTTTGTTGAGTTCTAGAGCGGATTCTATATATCCCTGTTTGTGTTACAGAGAAAATAAAATTATGGTGGGGGATCTCGTCTCCGGATTTATTGGTGTGGGAGTCGACAAGATAACCACCCAGATTCTTCACCACATAAGTATTGCTATTCAATACAGGAAAGATTTGGGCTCTCTTGAGAATCTGATAAGGAGCATCCAACCTCTAATTAGGCAGATCCAACAATACCGCCCAGTATTGAACAATAAGATTGGAATTCCCACTTCTGAATGCTATATAAAGGCTTTGACCGTTAATGGATGGCTTCGAAAGATGGACGTACTTCTCCGACAAGCATTGGAAGTGGTGCAAATGTGCAAAATACCATGGTATAATGTTCTTTATCGCTTTCAATTACGTAGAAGGATCACCAGACTTATTTCTGATATCAAAGATGTTGGCATATGTTAATTTCTACCTACCAGCATTAAATCTGAACCTTCCACTCAACCATCGTTACTGTTCCTCCACCGCCTGTCGTAAACACTCCATAACATTTCATCGACACTCCAGAGTGTTTCGAGAGGCTCCAGAAGTTTCCTCTCTCTCTATAAAATCAAACGGAATGTAACCATTCTGTGTGTCATTTTTTGTGCATTTCATTGTTTTTTTGCCTCTGCCCACTCATCGTGGTATCAGAGCCAGGTTAGTGAGTTGTTGTGCATTGTGTTGAGGAAGCCGCAGCTTCCAGTGAGAGTTCAAGAGAGCTATAGAGTGTTAGCGAATTGCTGTGATAGTTGGAGAGGAAGTCGCAGCTTCCAGGTCAGTCGTGAGAGCTGTGAGGGCTACAGAAAGTTCGGGAGAAGAGCCCAGACCCGTGAGAAAAGAACTGCCGTGGCGGAGAGAAGCGCTCGGTTCGATTTGTTGGACCAGTGGAGCCCGCGTAAAGAAAGCAGTGTAGATTCTGATCTCATAGCAAGGATCCATGAAGGAAGAGACCGCGTGAAGAGCGCCCGTGAAGATCTACCATTAGAGCAATAAGACTAGGCGTACTACTGCTCAGCTCTAAGGCTTGGCTATTCTGAGGTCAAAAGCTTCCTCTGTTATTATCTCAACTATTGTTCGTCTATTTCTCTATAAAAGAAAATAGCAAACCGAGATTTGTGTAGCTGCGTTTCAACTCTGTTACATAGGAAGGTCAGAGGTTCCAAGCCAACAAGCGGCTGTGGTGAAGATTTGTAGCAAAAACATTGCTGAGCTGAGGGAATGAAGCAGTGGAGTTTCTTGTAAACTGGTGACAATTTCTGGCTATCTCTTTGTTATTATAATCCTTTGACTATTTTGTTGGATTTTTTTACAGAATTGTCATTAGAGATTGATTAAAAATAAAAATAAAAAACAATAATAAAAAAGAATGGCATCAGGCATGTTTCAACAACTTATGATCCCAACATTTTCTGGGAAAAATTATGATAATTGGGCATTTAGAATGAAATTAGCATTTGATTCGTATGAGCTAACATATATAGTAATGAATGGCTACTGAACCACAAGATGAGTCTATTTTGAGTGTTGATGAAAAGAAAAAGCTTGATGAAAATAGGCAAAAGAGTAAAAGGGATTTGTAGATAATTGGACAAGTGTTGGATGATTTGGTTGTTGGAAGGATTAAACCAGCCACTACAGCAAAGCAAGCATGGGACATTCTAGAGACAACATATCAAGGCACTATCAAGGTAAAAATTGCCAAACTCCAAGCACTTAGAAGGGAATTTGAAAACTTGCAAATGAAAGATTCTGATTCAATAGATGAGTTTACATATCGTGTTATGGAATTGGTTAATCATATAAGGCAAAATGGTGATGAGCTAGCATATCAGAAGGTTGTAGAAAAGGTTTTAAGAAGTTTGCCTAGAAAATTTGATGCAATTGTTGTGGTAATTGAAGAATCTAAATCTTTGACTAAATATTCTATGGATGAGTTGGTTGGCTCCTTGAAAAATTATGAAGACAGGTTGAACAAGAATGACAATACCTCATTGGAGCATGCATTCAAAACACAAATGACATTTGGTAGAGGCAGAGGAAGAGGAAATCTAGGTTTCAGAGGAAGAGGAAGAAATAATTTTCAAAGAGAAGAAAGAAAGAGTCAAGACCCAGGAGGAAGGAGAAATCAAAATTTCAACTCAAGGGAAAGCAATTACAATCAGGCATCTCAAAGGTATGAAAAATCAAAGATTCAATGTTATTACTGCAAGAAGTATGGTCACTTTGCAAATGAATGCCAAAAGAGACAAGCAGATATGAGAAAGCAGAAAGCACATTTTTCTGAGAATAGTTCTGAGACATTGTTTATTACATGTGATGTAGCTCAAGAAAATGCAAGTAACATTTGGTTTCTTGATAGTGGCTGTAGTAACCATATGACTGGAAATAAAGGGTTGTTTGAGGATTTGAATACATCAGTTAAAGCACAAATTAAATTGGGTAATGATAATATTGTAGAAGTCATGGGAAAAGGTGCAATCAATGTAATAAAAAATAGTGGAAATAAAACTATTCCTGATGTTTACTTTGTGCCTGGTTTGAAGCATAATCTCATAAGTGTGGGACAACTTACTTAAAAAGGTTATAGAGTTTCTTTTGAAAATAATGTATGCATTATATTTGATATTCCTCCTAGTAAAGTGGTGATTGCAAGGATTAAAATGACAGAGAATAGAATGTTCCCACTTCACATGAAAAGTGAAATGATGGAGAAGATTGGAGCAAGTTTCAAGGCATCAAGCCAAGATCAAGCATGGATATGGCACTTGAGGTATGGCCATCTAAAMTTCAAAGCACTRTSTCTATTGCAAAGAAATGAAATGGTAAAAGGTTTACCACCTATTCAAGCACCAATTAGTTCATGTGAAAGTTGTATTTTGGGCAAACAACATAGGTTAAGCTTTCCAAAAGAGAAGTCATATAGAGCTTGGGCACCTTTAGAAATTGTGCATACAGATTTGTGTGGTCAAATGAAGACACCATCATTAGGGGGGAGCATATATTTTCTTACATTCATTGATGACTATAGTAGAAAAACATGATTTTATTTCCTCAAACACAAATCTGAAACATTTGACAAGTTTAAGGAATTCAAGGCATTGGTTGAGAAACAAAGTGGTCTATCCATTAAGATATTAAGATCATATAGAGGAGGAGAATACAAGTCAAATGAGTTTTTGGAGTATTGCAGGTATCATGGAATAAAGAAGCAGTTCACTACAAGCTATACACCTCAACAAAATGGTGTTGCAGAACGAAAGAATTGTACAATAATGGAGATGGCAAGAAGCATGTTGAAAGGCAAGAATCTATCTAATGGATATTGGGTTGAAGCAATAGCTTGTGCAGTTTATATATTGAATAGAAGTCCAACAAAGATTGTGAGAAACATGGTTCCCCAAGAAGCATGGAGTGGTAAGCATCATAGTGTTTCTCATTTTAAAGTATTCGGTTGCATTGCATATGCACATATACCTAAACAAACAAGGAGTAAATTGGATGATAAAAGTGAAAAATGCATTTTCATTGG
>ML783931.1:982003-1000331 GCA_009831015.1 Picea engelmannii | reverse complement strand
AAATGAGCAACTTGCAGACATATTTACAAAGGCTTTAGCACAAGACCAATTTGAGTATTTAAGAGAAGCATTGGGCATTGTAAAATGTAATTAGTAGTAGAAATTAGGGGGGAGTGTTGGCATATGTTAATTTCTACCTACCAGCATTAAATCTAAACCTTCCACTCAACCACCGCTACTGTTCCTCCACCGCCTGTCGTAAACACTCCAGAACATTCCACCGACACTCCAGATTATTTCGGGAGGCTCCAAAAGTTTCCTCTCTCTCTATAAAATCAAACGCAATTGAACCATTATGTGTGCGTGCAATAGAATCGTCATTTTCTGTGCATTTCATTGTTTCTTGGCCTTTGCCCACTCAAAAGAGCATCTAACATTGTCTCCTTTGGTGGAGTGGGCCAAAATTCCTGAGCTCCTGGAAGAAATCAGACAGGAAATTGCACAGACTATTCAGGAAAGTGTGGGAGCTGCCTTGGCTTCTTCAAGCATTACTTCTGCCACTACCTTCGAATCTGTTGTTTCAAGGGGCTTCTTCATCAACGAACCCCTTATCGTGGGACAAGAGAAAGCTTCTGCAAGACTGGAGAATTTGGTGATGGATACAGAGCTGTCGCGCATTGGTGTGGTCGGCAAGGGTGGATCCGGCAAGACTCTCCTTCTCAAGACTCTCTTCAACAACGGAAAGGTGCAGAATGCCTTCACCGATGGCTTTTTGCTTTGGCTTACTTGAAGATTGCAGAAATTCCAAGAAAAGTGATGGGGGGCATGGTCTCACTTAAGGTACTGAATTTGACCCACACGTCCCTAACATCATTGCCAGAGACTGTGGGGTGCTTGAAACAGCTGCTGTGCCTCGTGTTAAGAAAAGTGCCCATAACAAGGCTACCTGCATCGCTTACAAATCTGTTAAGTCTGAAAGTCCTTGATGTTTCTAGGTCTAGAATAACTGAATTACCATTCAACATCCACAAGTTGAGATCTTTAAAGTATTTGAGCCTCAACAGTTGCCACGATCTGCATTGTCTACCTCGTAGTCTCTCCTGGATTACCTCTCTGCAGTACTTAGACATTGGTGATTTCAAGAGCCTGTGGACCATCCTGAAGAGAAAAAGCAAAAACGTGGCCTCCATCAATGATTTGGGCACTTTGATACATTTAAGATACTTAGTTCTACAAAATAATGGAGAGCAAATCAGTGAGGGAACATTTGGGAGTATGGGTGACATGGACACACTGCGATTGACACTTACAATGATGACAAGTTTACCAGAAGATACGATGCACATGTCAAAGTTAGAGAAGGTTACGCTTAGAATGCCCTCAAGTGGTACAAATGGTGAGTAAGTCGTCTGCTTTTCAAAATTTGAGTCACCTTAAATTGTGTTCATGTTCAATGCTGCAAGAGCTTCCAGATTTACATAAACTTAAGAATTTAAGGCAATTAGATATTTTAGATTGTCCTAAGTTAAAAAGTTTTCCTGAAGAATTTGGTCAGTCTGGGACATTTTCTTTATTGGAGATATTTTCATTAGGTAATCTTGATGAGTTAGAAGAACTGCCAATAGTAGAAGAGGGTGCAATTCCATCACTTAAATTATTTACTATAATGAAATGTGAAGCACTGAAGAAGTTGCCAGAAAACTATGTAACTCTCAATAAACTTCAAAAACTAAGAATACATGGTTGTTCAATGGTATTGGAGAATTTAGAAAAAATCAAGAGAATAAACACAAATGTGGAAGTTGTAACATTATCTACCATAGAAACTGAAGAAGCTTCAAAAACATTCATATAAATGTTCTATACTATGCAAGGTTGGTTCTATGGTAAATTTAGAAACAATGAACTTTTCCTTTTCTTGGAAGAGATGTATAGACCTTTATAAAAGTTCTATAATTTGTAATTATTTTTCTCAAAAGAGATGTACAGAACTTTATAAAAGTTCTGTAATTTGTAATTTTTTTTACCATATGTATAGACCTATAAAATTTATAAAAGTTCTATCATTTGTAATTTTATATATGATTAACTGCTTATTAAACCAACCAATTGACCATAAATTTTTTAAGTTTTTGAAGTTTGACGTACAAAACTTTATAAAAGTTCTATAATTTATAATTCTTTTCACCGTATGTATAACGTATGTATAAACCTATAGAGCTTTATAAAAATTCTATCATTTGTAGTTTTATATATGACTAACTGCTTATTAATCCAACCAATTAACCATGTAGGTTTATATATGGCTGACTGTTTATTAATCCAACCAGTTGACCATAAATTTTTGAAATTTTTCCAAGTTTAAAGTTATGTTGTTGAATTTTTATATTTTTTAAAATATTTAAATTATTTTTCTTAATTAAAGCTCTTATTGTAAAGGTGGTACGCCTATCAGACTCTTTAATCAATCACCCTGTAAACCTTACTGCCAACGATATGATTAGCTTACCTTAAAGATCAAGTGCATTTTCACTCTGCAAAATCGACAGCATGAAGGAAAGCCTAAATGTTAATGTCAATTCCTTGACACAGAAGACATGCAGTGAAAGTTTGTCTGCTCAGGAAATGCTTCAAGGTCTCCTCACTTCGCGGGCAATTCAAATAAATCTCTTCCGTGAAGAGAAGTGAAGAGAAATGTTGGCCGCTTCCATGGGCTCTAATAAGTGGCAAGTAATGTCTTGTTGCTTGGAGAGGCAATATTAGGTGGATGTATGATTTTGTGTTTAAATTTAATTTGGATTTAATATTTGTTACTCTTAAATAATAATAATGAAAATTAAGTAAATGAAAATTTTGCACTTTAAAAGGGATTAAAGAGGAAGGGTTTGCATCTCTAGATATTTGATCTCTTGAAGCTTCCTAAAACTGAAGTTAAGATAACTCTATACTGATAGATTTTTTATTAGATGATGCAACAATAGATAATTTATTTAATCTCACATTTCTATGTGGAAATTGGAGCTCTCCCAAATTGTATATGACTATACATACATACATTTTGGTTTCTTTATATTTAGCAGGATAAAGCTAATATATGTTGAAGTTTAGGTTTTCAAAGATTATGAAAGCATTTCATTGGTGTATTTGTCATTTCATCATACATTTTGGCTTCTTTATATTTAACTAGATAAATATCTGGAGAAGTTTTGGTTTTCAAAGATTAAGAAAGCATTTCATTGATGTACTTGTCATTTCATTGAAAGCATTTCTAGTTGGTTTCACATTTATATGTGAAATGGGAGCTCCAAGTGCATTTGTAGTATAAATTTCGTTTTCTCTTATGTTCAACTGGATAAGGTAACATATGTAGTTCAACTAGATAAGCTAAAATATGTAGGATAAACAAATTTCCTCTTCATAAGTTTTTCATATACTTAGAGATATTGAATGGTGAAAGATTATCAATATTTAACCCAAAAGAGTGTAGAAGAGTACACACATTTATTAATAGTTGTAAAAGAATTACAAGAAACTCAAGCTTCAAAATTTTATGCTGAATGGATATATCAACCTTCATCAGCTCATTCTGCACTCTCTCAATATTTATAATTTTTCGCGGGAACTTACATTTTCTCGCATTTGGATGACATACTAAATCATTCATTAACTTTCGTTAGTAAATGGGAGGAGATATTTTGTGTTGCAAAGCCAGTGATTTGTGGCATACTGCTATTATGGATGAGACACATTGTCGACTAGAAATCACAAGTGAAAACAGATTATGTGGGCCTTTGATTCATCGCTCACTTAAAGAGGGCATTGGATTTATGTTAATGGTGTTTGATGTCTGATTTATGATTGTACTATGAATGTTATACAATGAGAATCACCGAGTCAAGAGATGACGTGCTTGTTTCATTTGATGTCTCTCAAATCATGATCTCGGAAGTAGAAAGAACCTATTGACGAAATCCGATTTTTTTGCTTTCAATTACTCAAGAGAGAGAGAGGATATTAAAATATTTCATTTATTGAAATATTTTTTTAAATGCCACTTGTCAACACCATGAATACATGACATTTTTTATTTTCAAAATATATTTAATGATGTTTAAGAAAACTTATAAAAGTATTTTTTTTAAGGTGTTAAAAATAGTTATTAAAATAATTTCTATTCCTATTGTTCGATAATTATATTATTTGTCATCTATCTCACTACTTTTTGGGTGGAAAAATTTGAGGAATCATCTTGCAAGGCCATTTCGGCGGTTGGTTCAAATTTGGAAATTTGGGTCCAAAAAACAGTCAGAAATATTTTGGAGCCATTTTGAGGCATCAAATGATCTTTTTTTCTGTCCAAACCTTATTATGCAGGAAGATTCTAAATTTTACACGTCGATACCTTTCCAACGACATAGATTTCTTATCAATCAGAGTTCGTATGAGAAAGTTATGTCTCCCGCAAGTTGACCTACCATATTGATCACCATGGTGTGAGTGAATTCCACGTCATCCTTCATTACTTAGACATGTGGGGCTACCCATGTAGATTATTTTATAAGAACATTCTAGAAGGTTTAAAACCTTATCACAATTGAAGGTTGATGAAGTCAAAATCCTATCCCTAGATGGCTATCGGGCTATTTTAAAAACTGGACCACTAGGAGGAGAAGGGGGCTCCATTATTTTGCATTGTATCTCGTTTCATAGCTGAGAAAAACATCTGAGAGTGGTATTTTGTTATAATAATAGAGAAGGAGAGATTATGTAGTAGCCATACAGGCCATAGGTCAAAGACAACTCCAGAGAGAGTGTTTATTTCTTTGTACTTGCATCATTTCTTTACCAAAGAAAAGAGAGCAGAGCAGAACAACCTCACCTTTTAGCTAGGTTTTCTCTCGTATTAGGTTTCCTAGGTCATATCTTGTTTTTATTTGTGGATGGTGTGAGTTTTTAAGAACCAAATACTTGCATACAGAAACACCACAAATTATCAAAGAACAATATATAAGAACCACACTTTTATTATAAGAAAACCCTTATGGTAGGGAAACACCATACAATGGATGCTATTATGGAAGGGATCCTCTACTGTTCACTTGCTGATTCAAGGGGAAATCCTCCTATTGAGATACCGCTCCAATCACAATAATTCTCTTCATATCCCATTACATTGCTTGAACCCCTTTACATAATGTTACCAACCACCTAAAAACATTCTAGATGAGGAATCTTCTAGAAGAATAACCCTCTAAGAAGTCCTCTTAAATTTATTATATCTATACTAAGATATCTAATTATAACAACGGGTCTTATTTAATAATATAGTGGACCTAGTCCACCTTACATTGAATGGCCTCGACTACCTCTCTAACACAATATCAACAAGAATAAACCAAGCCATTCACTGAAAAAATGAACACAAGAAATAGAGAAAACCCTTGAGGTAGGGAAAAACCATATATTAATCCTTAAGGAAGGATAATACTCCTCAATAAATGCTTAATACATTCACAATATTCTTCACTATGCTCAAATTCATTGCTTATGCTTCTTTATATAACATTCTCTATCTTCTAGGAACATCCTAGAGAATGCATCTTCTAGAAAGCCTATTTATTATATCTAACTACCATAATAGGCCTTATTTAATAATATAGTGGACCCACTCCACCTTACATTGAATGGCATCCACTAATAATACATAACCACATTCTCATTGTGTTCCTCCCTAGGTACCCCATATTACCTACCTAGGTATATTACATTCCATCACCCTTCACATGTTTCATCCTCGAAACACGAGAAGAAACCATACAATATGACCAATTAAGCAATGTATCCAACTGATGTTATAGCACAAAATGCCACACCTTTGCATTTGTACCATTTCCCAACCCTTTCCCAATGCTTGCTAGACTTTTCCCCAAAAATACCTCTCAAAAATCATTTAAAAAACATACCCTAAGAGTATATCCGCGGCTTTTCCTAGTGCAACATGCAGACATCCGCAACTTTCCACACTACAACCCATGGATGCCCTCAAAATTTGTGAAAAATAAAATAATTTTGTGTTTTTGGGAAGGTTTTTCGGTTGAGCTCATTTTTGTTGTAGGAAAATCCCCCTGTGGACAGRTAGATCTTCCCTCAGATTCTARACCCCTAATACCGAGACAGAAAGATGAAAATGGACACTAGCATCCCTTTAAATGTAGTTAAGATAATCAAAGGAAAGAGAGGAATAAAGTATGATGTACCTTTTTCTGAAGCTTGTCCTCACTTAATCCAAATTGAACTTGATCTCCAAGCTCCTTAGTGATATTTGCAATCCAATGGGMAAAGAATAAAACAAAKASTTYCTAATCTATCAATATTAGTTTAAACCAAATTCATTCATAATAAACAAGTATATGCAATGATACACAAACTTKAAGGAAATAGACCAAGCATTTATTAATGAGAACATTAAAAAGAAACYTACAATCTGTAGATGCAGTTGTAGCAACCTCTCCAAGTCCTCCTGGTCCAGCCCTTGCACGATGCTCCCAAGATCATAGATTTGATATCCAAAAGMTTTTTCCCARGAYCATAAGTTTGATACCTCAAATCTTCCTTTTGTTCTCCATGGAAATCCCTCATTATATAGGATTTGGAGGCTTAAACACCATGGAGATGATCACTAATCAGATCCACTAAAATGGGATCTCTGAGATATTTAGGGAGAAAATAACTCTCAAGGATTTTAGGGAGGAAATTTCTCTCAAGGATTTTAAGGAGGAAATATTTGAACCCTCCATGAGATCCTCAACCTCCCCTAAAAAATAGGAAACCAAATGTGAGGTGGATTCTCACACTAAATTAATTTCCTTTTCATGAATAACATAGTATTTTGACCTCAATATAATATATTTATCCTCCACATTGACTAGGGATTGTGAAATATGTTATTTCATGGAGTTGAGGTGTATGCGACACTTAGCAAGGTGCATATGACACTTTTACGACACTTGTGACACTTAGGGTGAGGTACCTAGGTGTGGAAATTTGATGTGTAATAGTATTCCCCCTAAAGTGTGAGGTCAGAAGAGAAATTGATGGCCAAAACACTTTACAATTCTTCATTGCAAGGGCGTGGAGTTGGAGAACTTGGAAGCAACTGCAAACAACCATAAAAAAATATTATTATTTGTTCCATTTCTGAGGGAGGCATACCTATGCTCGGAATACAACATGACTCAAAACATGGTCGTCAACCAATACACTGCAGATCCATGGAAAATATTGATTAAGGATATGGACACCAAAGATACAATGTGGATCCATACCTCCATGAAATGAACTAATCGTAGCCACGATAAATACATAGTGGAGATATGAGATGATAAAACATAGTCACAAACCAATACAATGTGGATCTATGTGACAATATATATATCAACATGATCAGTTGATCTCCTTCACATCCTGGGAAAAGAAGATAACATAGTGAATGCTCAACCCAGGGTCTTCGTCCCAATCCTGATGTGGTACGAATATAGCCATGTGAATAGATGATTTGATGCCGAACATGGTAGAAACGACTTGATTACAGATCATTGAGGTAAATCATTAACAAGTGCAAGGGAAATCACCAATGATGTCAATGAATCCCAAGGTACCCTAGTACAATCCAACAAATGTGAATAAATGAGTTGAAGTCAAACATTCGTGGAATCATCCGATCAAAGGTCAATGATGTAAACCTATTTTCGGAGGTTAGGAGGCATACCATTGAGGCATGCATGTCCCAAGGTACTAACTGGTTTCTAAGTCTAATTCTCGGATGATGTGCTGAAGTTGAAAGGAAAAGACTCGTCGAAGGAGGGCCTTGATGTATCCCCCATCATCGACAAAAAACTGACACAAGAAAGTGATGTAAGATGGTGAATCAATTGAGTACAGAATGACACAGGAAACAAAAACTGGAAATAATGCAGATGGATGGTTTGAAGTGAAACTTCCCTTGTGTTAACACATATCCTCGTTCTTCCGCCTTAGCTCCTGCATGTTGATGCCCGCATATTATCGATCGTCGTTTTGTCACCATATCCTCCCACCTGGTCACCGTCCAGTCAGATTTTGTGCCATTTGCGCCATATCCTCGTCAACATCCAATGCAGATCATGATGACCAAGAGAAGGGTAAGTCTGTCACGTTTCTAGGTGTTGAGTTGACTCAGGCCTATCCAGACCCTAAGAAAGATAGTTAATGAAGTTGGGGAGTGGTGGTTGAACATCGTTTCCCCCATAAATGGAAATCTCAAAAGGACTGTCAGTAAGTCGGATCGCTTGCAGGTCCCTTTCGAAACCTGAAAATTAGTAGGAGTCGTCCGATTCAGAGGGATGCATGGCACCATATCCAAGGATTCACGGTTTCACAAATCGAAGGTTTTAACATGGAGTCATTTTGATATTTTGTAATGGTCGATGGTTGAGCTAAGCTCCCGCATTGTAAATCTTTGATGAAATATCTGATTATCTGTTATGTAATAGGATTTGAGATTTTCTATTTAATATAAGTCAGCTTCTTTCCATCTCTCTATAAAAGTTGTGTTAGAACACTCGGGCATGGAGAATCTAGTTGAGGGTCGTATGTTGTTGTTATGAAGGTTTGATTTCAGCAGAATTGTGACTGGTTTTAATCAGTTCGTTTTGTTAGCTTTTTCCCTTTCACACTGAAGAGCTTGGGCATGGATGATCCAGTCAAGTTGTTGTAGCTGTATCGTGATGCATGTTTCATCATTATGCTATTATGAATGTGTTTCTTAAATATACTTCAGTGTCTAAATCTTTGAATCCAAGACGATCTTGTGTTTGAGTTTTTCCTCCTTAGGCTGCTAGAAGACCCGATGTCTATAGCAGACCTCTACATTCTCATCAACAAGTCTTCCTTCTATTCACCTTTAATCCAACTTACTGACTGAAGTTGATCAAGACCTCACTTGCATGTGCATACCAGTCCAGTTTTCCGAGTTAACGTGATATCATCTCGAGTCTCCTTCCCATTTGACCTCTTTGAAATTATTTGTGACATACAAACTGATGGGTACTGGGCTTACTCTCTCTGCAATCGGAGAGTGACTTCTAGTGTTAACATTTTTGGCACTGTTGTCGGGGACGAAAGTGAAGATATCTTCCCTGAGAGAATGACAAAGAGATTTTGATTCTGAAGGTGCATTAGATATCAGGACCATTGAAGATTGCAGCTTGCACCTGGCGACTCCACCATCAAAGACTCCACTGGGGAGGATCCTGTTGATAGAAAAATGACCATACCGAAGGGAAAGACTAGGTATCAGTCTATGAGTTTTCTTCATGAAGTCTTCTTCTTCTTTATTAGCTCATTTCTCTCTTTCCCTTCACATATAAAGAGGATTATCCTCTGCTTTATATATTCAGATGACAATAAGCCTTCCTTCATTCATCCATCCTTGGAAGAAAAAGACATGCCCTCTTTTTGTGTTGTAGATGTCGATCCTGTGTCTTCACCTCAACCTATTCATAAAAGTGAGATCTGTATTGCATATCCTCTCGAAATTGATCACCCTTGTAGCCTTGAGGAGGTTGAAAATAATTCACAGGCTTCTCAAATATTGTTACCCTCTGTTATTCCCGTCGAGCCTTTCCATCAACTCGTTAATCCTCAGGATCATCCCACTGCTTTTCAAATTAAAATCATAAATAAGTTGTGTAAACCTCTGAGGATTCCATATCACCTTAACCCTTATCCTCTTCATTCCTTTGAGTATCTTCCTCGGTTTTCTAGGGAGGATCATGTTATAGCTGAGAGGCACTTGGGGGCCTTTGAGAACTTTATTGATCAGTTTGAGATCATTCATGATGATTTTACCGTTAGGTTGTTCTCACATTCCCTGTCTGGAGATGTTTCTGTGTGGTTTAGATGTCTAGAGCTCAGTTCTATTGGTTCCTGGACCGAGCTATGCCATGTTTTTTTAAAGTGTTGGGGTGAGAGCAAATCCCTTGATCAATACCGGTTTGAGTTTAATGCCTTGAGGAGAGGGGTAGAGGAAGACTTGGTTGTCTTCAATAAGAGGTTTTATAGCATTTATCATAGTATGCCTGTGGAGATCAGACCCACAAAGACTGCTGCAATGGTGTACTATGTCATGGCTCAACATCCAGAGCTTGTCGTTCTCCCAAGAGAAAGGAAATATTCATTGTTAAGACATATTTTTGAAGATGTTGTAGAGGTCAAATAGAACATTAGGGCTAGCAAGTGGGTTCATAGGCATGCATATATCAAAAATTTGCATGTACATGAGCAAGAAGATTGTCAATTTATTTCAGATTTTGAGCAAGAAGATAGTGACTATGAATCAGATCTGGAACAACAACAAGGAAGTAGGTATGATTAACAGTTGGAATCAAGTTCTTCAACATTTGTAGATTTTTCTATGGGCAGGAATGTATATCAATCTTATGATCAGTTTCCAGAACATTTTGACCATGTAGCAGTGGTTGATTGCATACATAATTGTATGTTCTTGGATGATCATAGTTATGATGTTCTAAATTCCGTTGCACCTTTATCTTGTGAGGATTCTTATGAAGAAGAGATGACAACTGTTGATGATCAAGAGTTGGTTTCAAAAGAACAAGGAGGGCATTTATTTGCAAACAGAGAGAATTTTACAGAGGAGAAGCCTAGTATTCTAAAGTAGCTAGGATTCTGTCGCATTATTCATAATCCTATGGCCATATACATGGAGTCATACATTTCAGATTTTCTGAAATTTTCAAATTGCATTACTTCACCAATACTCACAGGCGAGTATGGTGTTATGAAAGTTTTCCAAGACAACACCATAGAGCCTTTTACTTTATTAATTAAGGAAAAGCATCGGGTGGAAATCATCTATCCTAGACTTGCAAAAAACATAGAGCAACATGTAAAGGAGGAGATTAGTCGACAATTTATCTCCTGTCCAGAACCTGTAATTGAGCAGGTATCACCTGGTATCAACCAATCTGCATTGGTTCTCCACCCACCTGTGCACTCTGAGAACATCAAACGATGGGTGAGACGCAATAAAGGACAAGAGTTAATTTCTTACCAGTTGAGCTCCCCTGATTATAAATTTTGCGACCCCGTGGGATTATATATGGAGCTGTGTTTTCCAAAAACATTGGAGCCTGCAGATTTATTCACCTTATCATCATTTGGGGGTATAGTCAGTGTTCCAAGCCATGTCCTCATTTTTCTGTCATACTTCCTTAGACTTTTTTGGATTATCTGCAGTAAAGAAAAGGATCATATTACCAGATAGTCTAGGTGTCTATGGTGGAAGTTTTTTTTCACCTAGCACTTTGTAAAAATCAGTTAGCTTAGGTTTTTGTACATAAATAATCTCTATCAGGTGCATGTTTGTTTGCTTTATGTCTATAAGAAGAATAGTGTGAGGTTTGACCTAGATTCCTCAGCAGGATGATTTTGAGCATGACTCCATAGCCCAATACTAAGGCATTGAAACTGCAAAAAGAGTTCTTAGAGCCTCGCAGGGAGGAATCTATCCCCCATGGAGCCTAATGCTAACACATATCCTCGTTCTTCCACCTCAGCTCCTGCATGTTGAAGCCTGCGTATTCTCAGTTGTCCTTTTGTCACCACATCCTCTTGCCTGGTCGACATCTAGTTAGCTTTCATGCCGTTTGTGCCAGATCCTCATCAACATCCAACACAGATCTGACTGGCCAAGAGCAGGGTAAGGTCGTCATGTTTCCAAGTGTCGATTTGACTCAGGCCTATCTAGACCCTGAGAAAGACAGTTAATGAAGTTGTGGAGTGGTGGTTGACCATCATTTCCCCCATAAATGGAAATCTCAAAAGGACTGCCAACAAGTCGGCTCGTCTGCAGGTCCCTCTCGAAACCCGAAAATCATCAGGATTCGTCCAATTCAGAGGGACGCGTGGCACCACATCCAAGGATTCACGGTTTTGAAAATCAGAGGTTTTAGCATGGAGTCATTTTGATATTTTGTAATGGTCGATGGTTAAGCTAAGATCCCACATTGTAAAGCTTTGATGAAATCTCTGGTTATCTATTATGTAATAGGATTTGAGATTTCCTATTTAATATAAGTCAACTTCTTTCCATCTCTCTATAAAAGTTGTTTTAGAACACTCGGACATGGAGAATCTAGTCGAGGGTCATATGTTTTTGTCATGAAGGTTTGATTTCAGCAGTATTGTGACCAGTTTTAATCAGTTCGTTTTGTTATCTTTTTCCCTCTCACACTGAAGATCTCAGGCATGGATGATCTAGTCGAGTTGTTGTAGTTGCATCGTGATGTATGTTATACTTTAGTGTCTAAAACTTTGAATCCAAGACAATCTTGTTTTTGAGTTTTTACTCCTTAGGCTGCTGGAAGACCTGATGTCCATAGCAGACCTCTACATTCTCCTCACCAAGTATTCCTTCTATTCACCTTTAATCCAACTTACTGACTCAATTTTATCAAGACCTCACTTGCCTATGCATACCAATCCAGTTTTGTGATTTAAAGTGATATCATCTTGAGTCTCCTTCCCATTTGACCTCTTTAAAATTATTTGTGACATATGAATTGATGGGTACTGGGCTTACTCTCTCTGCAATCAGATAGTGACTTCTAGTGCTAACACCTTGAACATGATGAGGCACGAAAACTGACTTGGCAACATTGACTCAACAAGTACCAATAATTTAATGTGACGACAATAAGAGAGCTCTTTGACTGGACGAAAAAGTATGGCAACACATGGAATTGGTATGACTCAGAGACAAGCGGATTACCCAACTGTAAGATGGGACGCAAACATGTGCCACGTTCAAGGGCGACAATATCTGCCATAAAGGTTTCTCAAAAACTTGATCCACTTCCTTCAATTCCCCCCCCTCAACCCATATATATGAGTACCTATTTTTAATTTAACAAGCTCGAGGAGGGTAACACATGCTCAATATAAATCACCTTCGGTAAGTTCCTCTTCCTTTATTTAACAAACTGGAAGATGTAAGGGTTTGTTTCCATATGGGTCCTTCAATATGTAGTTTAGAGAGTCAAGAGAAGGAAAAATCCTTGGTTTTTCATGTTTAGAGAGTCTGAAAAGAACTTAAAGGTGACTCTGGGGTTCTCATTTTTCGTGATTTTAGTCTCCGAAGTCCGAAAAGGTATAAAACAATATGACAGAGTTCACTCTTCTAATCATGCTTGATTAGAGTGTTCATTTTTTTTAATTAGTCTCGCGAGGCCAAAAAATAGATAAACTATCACCCGAAGGACATCCTTTCAAACCTTTTAACGAGTGTGAAAGGAAGCAAGATCACTCAACAATATTTTCATGTTTAGAGAGTCTGAAAAAGGGGTTAAAGGAGACTATGGAGGGTTCCTTTTTCGTATAACCTTTACGAGTTCTAAAAAGTGATAAAATTTTACTCAGTCACATTCTCATGTATTTACGAGGACGAGAAAGAATAAAGACTAGGCTCGGTATTGGTTTCATTTTTACAAAAACTTGAAAAAAAATTAAACTTATGCTTGTAAGTTTCCAAAGGTAGCGATACCCATGGACGGTTGGTACTCTACCCCCAGCTTGAAAAGCTAGTGGAATAACTCCAAAATGATAATCAAAGGCTGGAGACATGCCCCCCCAAACTTCATTTCATTCGTCGACTTTGAGGTTGTCACCAATTTCTATATCAGATAGAGAAAAAGGATAAGGGTGGATGAAATGAAGGTTCAAATACGAGACCTAACGAAAGACTCGACTTGGAGTCTACGAGATCTAGCTAAAGACTCGACTCGATATCTACGAGAGCTAGTGAAAGACTCGTCTCAATAGGAGAGGTGACTATTTCATTTTTTAACGAGCTTGACACATGAAAAGAACTATGCTCATAACCTCTGTTTCATTTTTTAACGAGATTTCCACAGAGAAAAGAACTATTCTCAAAACCTATGTTTCACTTTTTAACGAGCTTGCCACAGAGAAGAAAAAACTATGCTCGTAGCAGGTTTAATTTTTTAACGAGCTTGAAATCAGAAAACCATGCTCAAAGGTCTCTTCTTGATCTTGGTTTCCAAGAGGACAATGCTCTAGAAGGACACCATGTCAAGGGACAAAAAAGGGTCATGGCTTACAAGAGATCTTCACTAGATGGAAGAACAATGCTCTGGAAGCAATACATGTTCGAGGGCCACGACAGGGGTAAGGAGATCAAGATCTACAATCCCTATCAAAGAGATCACCATGTCAACTACCCGATCTAAGTCATAAGAGATTGAGCTTACAGTGAGAGGCTCATCTTCATCGACAACTGAAGGCATAGGAGATAACGCCACATAATTTACCTGTGTAGGGGGCGATATCGTCTGCATATAAGAACCATTTAAAGAGGTCATTGAGTTGATGGTCAAGTCAGGGCCAATGAACGAAAGTTGATCAAGAGTCACAATTCTTCCATCGTGAGGGAAATCTATTACAAGAAAAAGAGTGGACACAATAGATTTCATGGCATAGACATAATATCGCCCAAGGAGTAAATCGAAATCCAAGGGTGTTAGAAAAATAGGACCGCGGAGCAATAAAATAAAACAAATGCAGAAACAAAACATAGAAGATACACAATACAAGAGAGACACAAATTTACGTGGTTCACCCAGTGTGGGCTACGTCCACCAGAGAAATTGCCAGGTCCTTTCTTTATTATTATCTAGCAAAATGAAGGGATACAACCTACAACAAAACCCTTTGTAACTTCCTCTTCTTTCTCTCACAGTCTCCTCTCTCAGAATACAATACTTGCCAAAATACATAGCTGTAATACATTTCCCTCATAAAAGAGGGTTGCCTTCTAGGGCAAAAAACCCTAACATAATCTCTATCGTTAGATCTGCGACCTTATAATGAATGGTCCAGATTTACAATGAAATTACAATATACTTTTACAAGGCAATTTTTTCTTCGGGGGCTTCGCCCCCAAACCCCCGCTGGGGGCATACTTGCCCCCAGACCCCCTAGCCGGGGGGATAGCCCCCCTGGACCCCGCAGAGGGGGTACCCCCCCTCTGCACTCCCCCGCGTGGAAGAGTGTACATACTTATAGGGTGTAAATACTTCATGGGGTATAAACACGGCTGAAAGTAAAAGACCTCTAAATCAGGAAGATAATCAGGCTCCACAACCAACGAAGGAGTCTTGGACTACCATAACATCAATAAAGACAATTTTCCCTCCAAAAGTTACGAGAAACTGATGAATGACTCCTAAAGGGTGACTAGTTCTTCTGTTAAAAGATAATAGATTTTGGGTAACCGGTGCAATCTGAGGACAACCCAAAGCTTGTCAAACAATAGAGGAAAAAATACTAACGGATGCACCTTCATTTATCAATGTCCGAGGAATGTCCCAACCACAAAACTGTACTTTAATATTGAAAGGAATGTGAGAGGGAAGATGAGGTCCAGTTAGCGCACCCCAATCAAAAAGGATGGCCTCATTACTTGGAGGGGGTTCCACGGGAGAAGGAGGAATGCCCCCCAACATGGTATATTTTGTATCAATGAGAAAAATGTGGGTAGTATCGGGCTTACTCTCTAGCGGGAGATTAGGATCGATTGATGACGGGATCAGATCGACCACTTGGGTTTCATTCTCCAAGGGGAGAATGGGGTCGATGGATGGAAACAGATCAACTGCTTGGGTTTCACTCTCTAACGGGAGAGTGGGATCGACCTAGGATGGGATCAGATCGACCAATTTTTCAATTGGTTCAACTAAGGATGTGACCATATTGACTACCTGATCAACTGGACTGACCGACGAAGGGACTGGATTGATCATTTCATCAACTACAGGTGAGCTAAGAGTAAGCCTACGATAAGTAGCCAAAAGTTGAGGCTAGGAAACAATCATGCCTTCCATTAATTTTGAGGCTTCATCCATATGAGGGAAAATGTGAGTTTGATGACTCCCTTTGCATAACGTACATGGGAACTTGACTCTACTTTTCTTCTTCTCAATGGTATCCTGACTAGTTGACGGGAGGTCAACAACATGTTGTTCATAGGATGACGACATGGGCCGGCGAGGGCATGTAGACCATGCTTCTAAAACCTTGGATGGACCAGGGAAATCCTTAAGAAGATGGATACCCTTACAAAGACTGCAAGGGTACTTGGGCTTACGAGTTGTTTGGGTGATCTTGGCATCATCAACACTCCCAACACAATTATCAGTAACTGGTTATTTTCCAACATGTTTGACAATGGTTGGAAGTTTGGGCCCTTGCTTTTTTTTCTTCTTCTAAATATTCCTTTTCTTCTTCTTCTTCTTATCCACCAGGTTACTAGCTTCAGAGATTTCACTCAACGAAGAATATGAAAAGGAAGAATACCTTGCAAGTGAGGAAGGAGAAGAAGTTATTAGATATCATTTTCTGGATTAACTGCGTAGAGTAAGTCATTAATTTATGACCCATATCCATGATTATTAATCACAACTGACCAATAATTCTCATGATTTGAATAGCCCACTTATCACTCATTGCATCAGGTGATGCTCACAGGGGTGAAGAAGTGGAATTGAAAAGAATGATTCATTTCGTTGGTTTTAATTCCACTTCTTCACCCCTATTAGCATCACCTGATGCAGTGAGTGCTAAGTGGGCTATTCAAATCATGATAATTATTGGTCAGTTGCGACTAATACTCATGGATATGGGTCATATATTAATGACTTACTCTACACAATTAATCCCAAAAATGATATCTAATATGTTGCACTACGGAATCTCCTCTATGCTTAAACAAGAAGATATTACTAGTGAAGAAGGTGAAGGATCAACATGAGGTTGATGTTCTTGGGGGGAAGTGCCTAAAACCGAAGCACTTCCTGCATTCGAGATTACCAGAGTGGAAAACAACCATACCGGTAATCCAATTGTAAGACATGGAAGGCTCAAAGTAGCAATGTAAGAAGGACCAACGTTTCCGTAAGAAGGAAAAACAAAAGGTTCCCCCAGAGCAGGGGTGGCTTCATTGGTCGTTCCAAGAATTGACGCCATTAAACATAGATCCAAACTAGAGTCTATTAGTGAAAACAAACAACACATGTTAAAAATATAGGAAGGAAGAAAACAAACAAAACCTTCTCACAATGAACACACTAGTTGGCGATGAAATCCAACGTAACAGGAACAATATAAGAAGAGTCTGAGATAGAGCGAGTGGAAAAGTTACGTTGATGACCTGCTTAATGGACTTACGCCTTGGTGCAATATTCCACATAATAAACTTGGATTTACCCTCCAAGGAGCTCGTGTGAGTTTGGCCAACATTGATTCCAGGTATAGCGAAGTCTTTCCCCTTCACTATCACCTCGTGTATTAACCCTAAATACAAATGCCACTAAGGTTAACAAATACGACAATGATGCCTGGTGAAACAATCGACAGTTCGATATACGTGCAAGGGCAGTGTAACTGAGCCCGAAATTGACTTGAGAAAGCCTGTACAGGGTTGTTTTCTCAAGTGACCCCCAATAATATGCGCAACCACTACACCACGACCAACAAAGTAGGGTTAGTAACTCTATTGGCCTTAATGCGACATCGTGATTGACCCTTGTGCGAGAAGGGATTCCCAGGACAAAGTGTAGTAAATGGATTTCACCGCTCCCTAAATCAAGATTCTATGTTTGTTTATAACTTTGGAAAGTTATATTTCACACCTATTCTAAAGCCCTAAAAGTAATCTAATGTAGGTTGCAAAGAGCCCTAGATATAAAAGTTTCTAGGTAGATTTTAATTAATGTGTAAATTTTATTAAGTTTTTGTTACTCAAGAGGAAAATGGCATGGACTAAATGATGTTTTGACCGACTTTAAACTTATGAAAATAAATGAAGATGCAAATATTTCACTTCGATAAAAGATATATTACAAGAAGGAGAAAACGTTTATCATTCCAAGATGCACAATGTCCCAAAATTTTATTAAACTCATCGATATCAAGATACTCAAGAAATGAGCCAAAGAGATTGTACAATGTCCCAAGAAATGAGCAAGAAACATGAATGGTGTAAACAAAAGATATGGAAATAATCGTGGATTTGTCAACAGAATTTATAATTCATTTTACCCGTTGATGGACAAAAATATTGTATACTACAAATGCAATTATCTTGGTCACAAAGCACGAGATTGAAAATATATGAATGAAGATGTCCCTATGCCAACCACAGTATGGAGAAGGAAAGAGATTCCAAACAATAAAGATTGTCGAATAGCATTGACCGCTGAAGAATGTAAAGAAGAAGATGAATGGTACATAGATAGTGGATGTTCTTCAC
>ML783931.1:953927-978048 GCA_009831015.1 Picea engelmannii | reverse complement strand
CTCAGGAAGCATTATCAGGTTCTATGTGATGATTGGTTGATGGTGATGATTTAATGTAAAGTTTTATTATATCTCATATATTCTTGGGTGGAAGGAAGGGGCAAGGATGGAGAGTTCAACTCTCTCTTGATATTGGAGGATTGCATCTTCCTCTTGGAGGTTTATCCCTCCCTTTACATTTGGAAGCTGTAGCTACCTTTAGAAGTCATTACTTCCCTTGAACAATAACTGTTGATTATTCTCATATATTGTGCATGGTGTATTGTGGTGTATTGGTGTAACTCTTATACTATTGTTCATTTTTCATTGGATATAGTTGAATGGTTTAAGTATAAGTTGAAAAAGGTTTTAAATTGTACTTGATACTGATTCACCCCCCTCTCAGTATCAACAGTTTCAACCACATGGTCTGATTCCTTCATGTTCGGTTACACTAGGGGGAAGGTCTATTTATGTTGAGGTTGAAGTAGTCGATGAGCCACTCCACTATAATATCTTGTTAGGAAGAAGTTCAACATACACCATGACAATTTTCGTCTCGACAGTTTTTTGGATTATATGTTTTCCCCATGAGGAAAGAGTTGTGACCATAGATCAAGTGGCGTCCAATTTTTTTGACATGATAGCCAATACTGGGACTACTATCCCTTATATTGAAAAATCTCAAGTGGACACTAATAGCATCAATTGTGGGATGTACCCCTCACTTATGGGATCTTTTGAATTTCCTACACTAATTTGTATGTTCACACCTATCCAATTAATAGGGTCACTTCATTTTGAACATCAGATATGCAAGACCCATGGACCCTTACCTCGCCATCTAGTATGGTTGAAGGTCAAGTTCATGTCAGGATGGTTGAACCATTGTTTGCTGCTAAAGTAGCTTATCAAGCTATTCAACAGGCCACGACAGACTCAGATCAAACTCTAGTGGTCACCAAGAAGGATGATCTCTTTCCTATGCCTATTTTGGCTAAAAAATATTCAAGCTCTCAAGAATGTTTTTGTATCGTCTTACCTTCAGATGAAGAAATCATCAAAGAAATGGTCTGAGCTAAAAGGCCATGGGGGGATTTGCATCAAAGATTGTATTTCCTCCCTGAATTGAGTTGGATAGAGAGTGGAGATTTCAATTCATCCATTTTTGGAAGTGTTTATAGGGTAGTCAATCCCTTAGTTGGGCATGGTGTCTATGCTGAAGGAAACATGGCTAATATATTGGAAATGATCCTGGTCAACATTTCTAAGAATCCTGAAATTGTTGAAAATGTATTTATCAGAGCAGAATGATCATAGGACGAGATCACTCAATATACGACACTCTTTAAGGATTTCTGAGATTTGTTCACATGGTCTTACGAGGAAATGCTTGACATTGATCCTTGAATAGTTCAACATGAGATTCGAACCTATGAAAATGCAAAATCAGTTCATCAAAAGTTGAGACCTATGAACCCAAGAAAGGTGACAACAATAAAAGAAGAAGTTGGAAACTACTTAATGCAGGCTTTATCTACCCAGTTCCTATGTTAGAATGGATCTCCAACCTTGTTTCCATTGATAAGAAGCAGGGTACAATTCATGTTTGCATGGATTTTAGGGACTTGAATAAGGTGTGTCCTAAAGATAACTTCCCGACTCCATTCATTGATTAGATATTTGATAAGTGTGCAGGGAGTGAAATATTATTATTTATGGATGGTTTTTCTAGATCCAACAAAATTGAAATTCTTCTGGAAGACCAACACAAAATGGCCTTCATATGTCCCTAGGGCACTTTCGCTTACAGGAAAATGTCGTTTGGTCTTAAAAATGTTGGTGCAACATTCCAGCAGGCCATACTGTTTTCCTTTCATGACTTAAAGCATATAGTGGTGGCATACTTAGACGATCTCACATCTCTCTTGTGCAAGAGGGCCCAACATCTCTTACACATCCACTTAGTTTTTGAATGATGTCATTTCTATAGGATCCGATTGAATCCACAAAAGTGTATTTTTTGTCTGACCTCTGTTCATCTTTTGGGATTCATATTTTTGACAAAAAGGATCATGGTTGACCCCTTGAATGTTGAGGTAATATCTCAATTGCCTCCCCCGTGTACAATCAGACAACTTTAGAGCCTACAAGAAAAGGTGATTTTCCTCAGGCGTTTTTTCCCGAACTATGCCGACATAACAAAGGGATTTATGTACCTTTTGAAGAAAGGGGTCACATTCTTTTGGGACAAATATGCACAACGTTATTTTGATGATTTGAAGAAGGTGTTGGTTTCAAATCCATTTTTGAGTCCCCCTGATTACAATCGAGACTTCCTTTTGTATTTGGTAGCAACTGAGTATTTGATTGGCATGGTTCTAGCTCAGGAGGATGATGAGCTCCAAGAACATGTCATTTATTACTTGAGCCGTGCTCTCATGGGTCCCAAACTTAGATATTCACATGTAGAGAAACAGGTACTGGAAAATTTTCATGATGTTCAACGACTCTAACATAACATTTTATTGCAAAATCCAACCGCTATCGCCACGGTCAATCCATTTCAATATTTTTTTACTAGGAGAATTATCGACAGGAAGTACAACAAGTGGATTGTTGTTCTTCAAGAGTTTGACTTGGACTTTCTATCTGCAAAATCTAAGAAGTATTTAGTCTTCATTGAGTTGGCGTCAGAGTTTCTGGTAGAGAATGAGGAAGGTGAGATGATAGACTCATTTCCGAATGAGCACATTTTCCCAATCTCTTCATCCAATCTGTGGTATGGGGATATCCTTATATATCTCCAAAATCTGAAGTTCCCTCTAAACTGGTCGAGAGATAAACGATGACGAATCCGTCATATGGTGAAAATCTACCTCATTATTGCCGACACTTTGTATAGACTAGGGGTGGACTCGATCCTTCAACATTGCTTAACTCTTGAAGAAGTGGGGGTTGTTTTGAATGACTGCCATAGTGGAGCATGTGGTGGTCACCTCTCTGGGTTGGAAACATCCAAAAAAAAATTGCGCGTAGGATACTTTTGTCGTACAATATTTAAAGATTGTGTTGAAGAGTTCCAGAAGTGTCATCCATGCCAAATTTCACTAAGAAAATGCGTGCACATCCTACAATGTTTCTCGTCATCACTATTGGTCCCTTCACTAAGTGGGGGGTGGATTTTACAACATGCCACCCTGCTTCGGCTAGTGGGAATCATTACATCATCGTAGTCGTTGACTACTTTACTAAGTGGGTTGAGGCTATGCCAACATTTTCTAGTGATGGGGAGACATCAACACTATTCATATTCAATAAGGTCATAGCTAGGTTCGGATTTCTGAGAGAGATTTCCATTGACCATGGTAGTTACTTTGAGAACCAAATGATGTCGTTATTAGCATCAAAACTGGGGTTTAGGTAGGAAGACTCGTATCCCTACTATCCCTATGCTAATGGTCAGGTTTAAGCCGTGAACAAATCATTGAAAATTATTTTAAGAAGAATGGTGAATTTGGCCGAACCCATTGGCATTTGATGCTTTAATCTCGTCAAGCATGACAATAAGAGTTCTCCCTTGAATTGTTTTACACTTTTTTCGGTCTTGGAAGACTAAATTTATGAAAAATTCACCCATTGAGTCGTCTTTAATTTCTTTCATACTCTTTAAACGTGAAAAACCACCGAGTTTACCTTATTTGGGCTCGTAAAATTATGCATTTAAGGACCTATATGAGTCCAATATTGAGGACCCATACGAGACTGAATCCCTCCTTCTTCAAGTTCGTTAAAAATATGTCGATGGACTCATCGAAGATGATATATACTGAGCATCTGTTATCCTCCTCGAGATCGTTAAGACAAAGAGGTACTCGCCAATCACGGTGGGGGGGAAATTGAGGAAGTGGGTCAAGTTTTTTGGAATCCATTATGTCAGATATTGTTGTGGCCCTTGAACATGGCACTTGTTTGCATATCATCTTATAGTTGGGTAATATTCTTGTCTCTGAGTCATACCAATTTCATGTGGCGTAATACTTTTTCGTTCCAGTTGAAGAGTTCTCTTATTATCGTCACATTATGTTCTTGGTACTCTTTGAGTCAATGCTGCCAAGTTTTTTGTCATGCCTCAGAATGTTCAAGGGAAGTTTCACTTCAAACCATCCATTTGCAGTATTACCAATTTCCATTCCTTTGTCGATCCATACTCAGTTAATCCACCATTTCACATCACTTTCATGTGTCATTTCCATGTCGATGATGGGGGATACATAATGACCCTCCTTCGACAAGTCTTTTCCTGTCAACTTCAACACATTATATGGGAATTAGACTTAGAAACCAGCTAGTACTTTAGGACCTGCATGCCTCAAAGGCATGCCTCCTCACTTTCAATGGTAAGTTTAAACCATTGACCTCTGATCAGATGATTCCACAAATGTTTGACCTCAACTCATTTTTTCACATTTGTTGGAATGTACTAAAGGTACCTTGGGAATAATTGTCATGATTGGTGATTTCCCTTGCGCTTGTTAATGGTATACCTCAATGACTGGTAATCAGGTGGTTTCTACCATCTTCGACATCAATTCATCTATTCACATGGCTAGATTTGAATTATTTCTGGATTGGGACGAAGACCTTCGGTTCGATGCTCACTCTGTTATGTTCTTTTCCCAGCTTGCTATGGAGATCATTTGAGCATGTAAAATATTTAAGTACAATCACCATGCTGGAAATGTTACTGATATATTTATTGTCACATATGTCCACATTGTATTGATCTGTGGCTATGTTTTTCCTTCTCATAGCTCCACTGTGTATTTTTCGTGGTTGCGATCAGTTCCTGTCATGGAGGTATGGATCCACATTGTATCTTCGGTGGTCGTATCATTATTTAGCATTCTCATGGATTTGCAGCGTATTGGTCAGCGACCATGCTTTGAGTCGACTCGTATTTTGAGCATAGGTATGCCTGCCTCAGGAATGAAACATATATTTATATTGATTGATGAATATTTTCATCTTCTGTCGGGTAATCCTACTCTAGCACCCTTTCATTGAAGAATTTGTAAAGTGTTTCAACCATCAGTTTCTCTTCTGACCTCACAGTTTAGGAGGCATTTGTTACACATCAAAATGTCACACTTAAGTGTTGCACCCTAAGTGTCTCAAGTGTTGTGAAGTGACGTATGTACCTTGTTAAGTGTCACATGCACTGTCTCAAGTGTTGTATGCACCTTTCTCAGTGTCACATTGACTTTTCTAAGTGTCACAACCCATTGACACCATGAAATACACTTGTCATAATCCCTAATTCAGTTTGGAAGAGAAAACCAACCATTTGAGGTCCGGAACCACACCTTTTTCTTGGAACATTTGACCATTTTTGGGCATTTATGAAGGGTGACACTCCCCTACTCATGCTAAGGGAGAACCAACACTCCCTCTTCCTTGATTAGGGAGTGCCAGTGGCGCTCTATCTCTCACTCAAAGGGAGTGCCAATGTGGTTAAATAGAAATATGGCACATCTCGACTATTCTTAAGGGAAAACACTTAAAAGAGGAGGTTGTTTTGGGTCGAATCCCATCCTATGGCACTATCTTCGGATCAATTCTAAACTCATGGAACCATATCCTCAACCATTTCTTTTATTATCTCATGGTGTTTGAGCCTTCCAATCCTATAAATTGAAGGCATTTCCATGGCGAAAGGGAAAATATTTCAGGTGTCAAACCTTTGATCCCGAGGGAAGGAAATTGTTGAAGTATCATCATTTTGATCATAAGTTATTCATGCAAGGGGATATATGACGAGATCTTGGATAAGTTTCTACATCGTCAAACATGATTTGTAATTACTTGTTATTGGATTTCCAATTAATATAAACTTTGCCTATTCCCTTCAAGTTCATGTGTTCTACGTTTGCTTATCTATTATTGTTTCAATCTTCGTAGATAGATATTATTTATCGAATCATATAGAGTAGAAGAACGAGTTTCTTTTCTGGTCTTTGCGAGAATTCTTTTGTGTTGAGGAGCTTGGAGATCAAGCCTAAGGATTGGAGCAACGAGGATGGACATCGAAATAAGGTACACAACATTCTTCTTCTCTCTTGCTTGATTGGTTGAGTTAGATTTAAAGGGAAAGTAGCAAAAAATTGTTTACTTCTGTATTTGGACCAAAGAAGGGTCTTGGTCTGAAGGGAAGCTTATCATGTCCATAGGGTAATATTTCTCATAACACCTCTTTTCCTCCTAGTGGCGCGGTTTTTAACATAGCCTAATATCTATCCAGGGATAGGTTTTTTACTTCCTCAACCCTCAATTGTGGAAGGGTTTTGAACCTTCTAGAATCTTCTAAAAATACCTCATGTGGATATCCCCATATGCATGAGTAATGGGGGTTGATGCGGCATCCTCTCGTACCATGGTGGTCAACAAGATAGGTCAACTTGTGAGAGGCATAAATTTTTCATATGAACTTCGATTGACATGTTTTTGCACTGTTGGAAAGGTATTGATGTGTATAATAGTGTCATGGGATCTGAAATATGTTGGGAAAGTTTTAACCCCAAGAAATGTCATTTGATGCCTCAAAATGGCCCTAAAAGGTTCCATACCCCAAATTTACAAATTGGGACCTGCCACTAAAATGGCCCTGCAAGATTAGTCCTCCGATTTTTCCACCCTAAAAGGATTGAGATAGATGAAAAACAATATAAGGATCAAATCCAGATCACTTCACCTCATATGATACCAATATGGAATACCTATATAGTGTAATTCTTAGAAAAAGTAATTTTGGCAACAAATATATCATGCACCACTTCCCTCTTGATTGAAGTACCTTTTGGATCCTATAACATTTCTTTATACACTTATATAATCTCTTCTATTGATACTTTTTTTATTTCGTACATCCTTCCAAGGATGTATTCAATTGCACTCATTAAGTGTCTTCCATGTTCTATATTAAGAATGGTAGTACACATCTCTTTCTTGATTTGATCAATCTCTTATCTTGGTGGGAACTCAACAAATAGATGTTCACTTCCCCTTATTCAAATTGATGAAAAAATATGTACTTTTCTCGACCATGTAGTATTGGTTATCCCTCTTCATGAAGATCACATCCCCTATATACATATTAAGTCTACCAAACAATATACCATTGACACTAAGGGACACCACATCTAATTCTACTTTGTCATAAAACTTTCATTGGTAACAAATCTAAGACTACACTACTTGGAAAATTTCAACTCTACATCTTTATTCACCTATTCCAAGGGGTATAGATGATGGTGATCGTTCACTTATAAGCCAAGCTTACTTACTAGTTTCTTTGTAATGAAAATTTTCTATGAATCATAATTGAATAAAGCATCTACCTTGTTCTTCTTGATCTAGATCTTGATATGGAACAACTTGTGTCATCTCGTGCTTGTCACTATGTTGGAGACTTTTTAGGTTCACCCCCTTTACATTATTTTGCAATTTTTTTTTTTCACATATGAGCCACTTTATATCTCCTTTCTCACTTCCATGCCTAGATGATTCCTTTGATTGGACTACTTAGGTTTGTGGTTCTTGGGATTGATCTCTAGTTGTAGCTTCAATTTTTTTTGGGTGTGACCATTAATACTACAATGGTTACAATGGTTGTTGGGTGCTTTCACACATTTGTAGTCCTGACAACCTTCTTCTTTTCCTCTTTCCCCTTTTTCTTTTTCCTTTCTACAAAGCACCCTTTTGGTCAAGTTTCTTTGACCCACTTGGATTTCCCTTGTTCTTGTCATATTCGGCATGATAAGAATGCACACATGTCTCATTTATAGTACTGGCCTTCAATATAATGAATTCCCACCTTATATAAATTTTAAGGTACATAGGCACTAGACCACGTTTGGGTTCTTGGTAAAAAATTCCAAATGAATGGATTGCTTTCATAAACACACAATGTAATAATATTCATTTTTATGTTTCCTTTGTGAGTAGTAGTGTGACTAAATTCTTTCATCCTATTCGTACTCAATAAGATAAAACTTGAACTTTAAGGAGTTCCTTTCACACCTCCCATTTAGTTACATGTGGGTCTCCCTCCAATCTTAGTGTGTTGATGTAGTTCTCCCACCAACTCTATTCATGACCTTCTAGCTTAAGTGTGGGAAAATCCATTTCCTTGTCTTCTCATACATTATGCACATTGAGATAAACTTCTAATTCTTGAAAAAGTTATTTGAATTAATTACGTTCATCCCACCTTTGTTAGGATTGATATAGACATGGGTTAATAAGGTTGGTTGCTAGAGTTCCATTTTGTTGGCGCGAATTTGATTAGACCAGGGTCCTTCTCAGTTTACCAACAAAAGGTACCGTGTATTCTAGGGCACTGGCATTTTCATCTCCTCTGAAGAGAAGAAGTCTCACCCGAAGCACTGCTGAGACAAATATATAGGGAAGGGTAGGAAGAAGGCTAAAGAAGATCCATAGAGCATTCACAACTCATTCTCGTTCTTGCGCAAGAGTCATTATCAGATCTGAACCATGTAAATGAAAGAATTGAACCTACTTACGTTGCGAGGAGCAATTAAACAATAACCATCGAATAGAACTCATAAGCCATAAAGAAATGCCGTAATGCATAAGTAAACATACAAAGACACATCATATTTTGAAATTTAGTCTTGCTTCCTATTATCTCCAGGATATTTCCTTCATTACAGACTCAGAGTTACAAGAAAGGCTCAGTACAGACTCTCGGTTCTGAACTCATATCTCAGAGCTCCAGCTCTCCAACTGACAGTTCTAATTCATTGCAGACTCACCCTTTTCTTATCTCGACCTACAACAAGAACCAAAACTGATCCCAAAACTTGGGCAACTCTGATCAACATGACTGAAATTGACCCTAATCGACCAATGATGAATGAGGTATCAACTAATGAGTGCTTATGTCAATGAAAGAACCAACCCAACCCTTTTACAATTATATTCATCCCTATATATAGCTGGGTTGTGTCTTCCTTCTCGGCTTGCACTCTTTATTGTTACATTGCAACCGTTTATTTCCTGGCTGGCATTGCACTGACTTCCGTAATTTCTTTTTGTTACTCTTTCTCCCAGCCTCTAATGAAGTTTGTGCAACTCATGCTTAGCCAAAACTTGTGCAATTCTTTCTCAAAAATGAAGAGCCCAACATGCTTTGACCACAATCCTTGAATCGTCCTCGAGTCAAGCGCTTGGTTCTTTCACATCCTCCAGGAGAAACTGTTGTTTTCCCTTGTCCGTATTTTCTTCTTCTTTGGGCTCTTCTGTTTGTGCATTTTATTCCTTTACCTCCTCAAATGAAGGACCCAATTCTGGTACCAACTCTAAGGCTCGACGCTTTACTTCGTGAAATCTTTCAACTTTGTCCGGCAATTTCCGGGCGAGGAGTGATGCTTCTACAAGGAACTGTTGGGTTGTCTCTCTATTGTATTGCTTTGGCTTGGCCGCAACCAACAAGTTCCACTTGGAATTTTCTATTGTGTCAACTTGATGCATTTGTATGTAGGGTGTCTGGATTACCGGTTGAAAGTCGAGAAACTCTTTTTTGGCTACAGATTGTTCCTCGTAGAGTGTGTTCAGTTCGTTGTCGGCCCATTGAATTTGGTCAAACTTCTATTTTTGCTCCATAGGGTCCATCATTGTCGCAACTTCTTCATTCAACACTTGAATTTTTGTGCACATTTATTCCAAAACTTGATTTCGTTGAGTGATGATGCCCATCTAGTCATTGACTTCTCTGAAAATTTTGGTGCAGTCTGTTGTGTTCTTGTGCAATGTGGCTTGGCCATTGTTGCCTTGCAATATTATCTTCTGCATCTGTTCCTGCAGCTGCTGAGGCTGCTGTTCTACTTCTTGTTGGACTTGTTATAGCTTCTCTTGTATCTTCTCAGTGCGGGTAGCGATTTGTGTCCATGATTCTTGTAACAACTCGATCTGTTTCTCTGGCTCGCTTATGTCACTAGCCTTGAGTAGTTCAGGTGCGACCTTTCGAATCTCCATCCAGGCTTCTGTAAGTTTTGCCTGCACTTTTTCCATTTTTCACTGGACTTAGAGTTTTTCATGTGCTTCTTGCATTCTGTATGTGTGCTCCATGAATTGTTTTTTTCTTGCGATCTCGACAGATCTCTCAGCCTCCTGGAGCCTCTGATCCAACTGGTCCGTGGATACCCTGATTAGGGAAAATAAGTGTGGTGCTGGCCACTATACCAGGTTGGCAAATGAAATAGCTGCATCGGTGGGTACTTGCCACTGTAGTGGGATTCCACTGCCTGTTGAATGGTCTGAGAGAGTTTTTACCTCTTCCTTTGTTGGTGGGACTGGTGCAATTCTCAACCTTAGCTTTGCTAGAAAAAGAGTCGGAACCTTTGTTCTGGCTATGCAGACTTGTATCAATTCTGCACACTACTTCGGGTTCTAGAGAACCTACTCCATTTGAGCTCGCATGGTTGTAGTATTCTACTCCATTGTTGATTCTGGCTTATTGTGCACATCTTGTATCTTTGTATCTTCCGGTGCTTCTGCATCATGTGCCGTGATTTCTTGGGCATCCTCACCCTTGGCCAATGAGGTGAGTTGCTGGTTTCCATGGGGTTCCTGCTCCTCTCTGCTTCGGGTGTCTTCTTCTTGTGTTGAAGACTCAGGTTGTTGTTTCTGGGTGTTCAGATTCTAAACATCCAACATCGTGCTCTTCTTTGAGGCTTTGGGGTCAGGAACGAGAATTTTTTATCTTGGTTTGGGTGGTTCTCTGGATATTTGTGGGGGTTTTCATTCCTCTGTTTCTGGGCGATCAAGCTGCATCGACTCTAAGGTCGTGGTGTGATGTGGAGTGGTGGTGAGGAGGTTTGGTAACTGGAGTGGTGGAGGGTGCTCAATGATGAGTGTAGACAGAATTGCTTCGGGCTCCGGGTCATCCTGAATATCAATGATAGTGGTAGATTTGGTCAAGTCAAGGGTTTGGGGATTGGCAGATGCAAGGGGCTATGGGTTCATGGGTTTGTTCGGTGAGACCCCAGTTCTGGGCCTCTTCACCAATGGTTCGGTACCAAGCACAATGCCCAAGATTTGGTTAACTTGCACACCTGACAACACATCATCATCTGGTAGCTGTCGAGGGGCGGTCTTTTTCTCCGCTCTAGCTGTGGTATCACTTCTTCCTCCTCTGAGTTTGTTTGTGTCAGAGCATCTAGTTTCTTCTGCTAGGGGCTTGAACTCGGTCTCTCACCTACTTCCTTGTCTTTTTTCATGAGCAGCTCCGCAGAAAAAATGTAATGCATCGTTGATTTCCGTGGGACGCATTTAACTCCTAGCCATGACATGACTTCCTTATCAAATTCTTCCTCATCCAAATAGAACGGTAGCATCAGTGTGTGGAAATGTTTTTGGATGGCATGTCTCGACCAGATGAATGTGTTGTTTTGGTTCATGCTGAAGGCGATATTACTCTTGTTGCAATTGAGGATATCCTGCGAGATGCACAACCTCTGCATTGTGTCTATCATAGCATTATACCATTTGGCAAAGGATGCATTGTTGAGTGTTGTGTTCTCCGAGTCTGGTCTGGATTACCATGGCTCAAACATCTTCGCCATGCGCTCCTTATCTGGTATTGCTGGTTGTCTGCCTAGGGGTGGCTTCCATTTGATCATTGTGAATGCCACAAGTAGGTATCCATAGGTGAAGGTTCCTCCATTCTCTTGTGCTTCCTTGCAAGCTACTAGTAGTTCCTCCAGCAGGAAACTACACCAATTGATCACTTCTCCTGGTGCACAAAAGTCGACGACTGATAGTGCATCTAGAGTGCATTATCCCCTATAGTAAGACCTCATAACCTTGCTGGCTATGATTTAGAAGCCATTCAAGACTGTTTCGGGTAGTATTGGTTCAATGACTATTGTGCATCCTCCTCTCATGTGTTAAACTTCTCGTATAGGCTAGTCTCTCCTTTATTTTTCCCGTGCTTGCTGGGGCCCTGAAATCCCTTTGACAATTCCTCTCCTTGGGAGGATAGTCCAGTGAGTGGCTGGATATCTTGTTGATGGATTGGATACCGCTTATCCACCCATAGAATTCTGTCATGCACTCGGATTATCAGAAATTTCGTGCAGTGTGCCATCTTTCCTGTGGTACCAAGACTGGTAGGTCTCTCAGGTTCATGATGGTTGAGTTAAATAAGTTGGTTAAACCTTCTTTTCGTACAAATTGTATGTCCCTGGCTCCATCCGGAGCCATCTCCCAAAATACGTATGTGTGCATCTGTGGGAACAAGGCTGAATTCGTGAGATCGAGGTCGAGGAGCTTGACTTGCTCTATCTTCCCTTTGAGATCGCCTGCGATTTTGACCCAAGGGTCACAGGGCTCATCTAGTACCGCTTCTTTAGACATGGCGCCTCGAATTTCTGTGGCTCTTGGCATTTGTACTTCTGTAACAGGTAAGAGATAGGGTTACGTCTGCAGCTTTTAAAATGGGCCCAACTGGTTCTCACTACTGAGTTCGGAAATGGCTATGCTCGTTTTAGAAACAATACATTCTCAGCTGAGTTTTGAGAGCCTTATACTTAGCTTCATGGGTAGGTTTTATCAGTAACTACTAATCATCATGATCGTATGGATGCAATCTGGGTGTGAGTTTTCCAACGAGACAGTTTAATCAAGGTAAATTCTATTGGGCGATCTTGGTATTTACTTATTTGAGTGGACTAAGGATGTGGCCGAATTGAGATCTTTCTATTTGATGGGTGGGTGCCCTGGTGAAAACTTCAATGGAATCTTGGCATAATGCGACTTTATGGCTTAACGACATCAGACATGGTACTGGAGTGGAAATAAAGGTTGTGACTAGACTGGGTTTGTGTGGCCTATAACTCAGATTGGATTTGGATTCATGGCACCTCCGACCACAAAGTTTGTCTCTGTCATCCTTAATGACTGTCATTAATGGGCTTTCTCATGCTTTAGATCCTGTACTGCAGAGTTGTCAGTTCTGTATCAACCAACACTTAAACAAAACAAATGAACCATGTGTTATGGCGCGACACTGTGCACATGGACATTATCAACTGAATTTACGAAATTTTAGAAAGAAAACGAAACTCAAATATAACTAGTGTACAAGATCCATTGGATTGGAGTGATTGTCCTTCTTTCTCAGCTTTGATGTAGGTAGGGATTTAGACAAGCACCATTCACCCATCCCGGTCATAGGACACCATCTAGTTTCTCAAGTTGGACTGCTCCTGAGGGTCGTATCTTTGCAACTATGAAGGGTCCCAACCAGTGCATATGCATCTTGCCAAGATGCTTCTATTATCTGCTGTCGTAGAGTAACACTTTATTCCCTTGTGTAAATACCTTGGTATTTATGTGTTGGTCATGCCAATATTTTTGTCTTGCCTTTTCAACCAACTGATGGAAGTCTACTAGAAATATGGTTTCCTCGAGTTCTTGTAGCTCCGCAAGTCTCTGCACCATTGATTCCTCTTTTGTAATACGTGTGACTTGTGCAATATACAGGCTTGGAGTGATGAACTCTGCAGGCACCACTACCTCTCTTCCATAAACTAGCTGGAATGGTGTGTATCTGTAGAGTTTATTTGTGGTTGTCCTGTAGGCCCATAGTATCGCTGGAACTCTATCATCCCAGTCCTCTCGATTTGCGCAACAAACCTTTGTTAGTCCCCTTTCCAGGTTTTTGTTGAAGGCTTCGACTGTTCCTTTGGCCTGTGGGTGGTATGGAATGCTCTTGTGATGTTGAATCATAAATTCTGCTATAAGTGTTGCTATAGTGCTGCTAATGAAATGAGTTCCCTAATTGCTGGTTAGGCTTCTGGGACATCCAAACCGAGTAATGATGTTTTCGAAAATGAACCTGGCAGCATTACCTATTGAACAGTCTTGTACCGCTGCTGTTTCTTCCCAATGGGTAAGGTAGTCAGTTGCGGTAATGATGTATCTAGCCTTTGAATGTTTGGCTGTGGGGTTGATTGGTCCGATGAAGTCAACTGGACATTTCTCAAATGCCCATAGAGCTCTAAATCGTTGTAATGGTAGTTCATCTCGACGTGATGACTTTCCTACCCATTGAAAAACATCACACGATCTAGCATATGCTTTTCCATCCTTGAAAATTGTTTCCCACCAAAGTCCTTCCTGTAGAACTTTATGTGCCATGGCCTTTCCTCTAACGTGGCCTACTGCAATTCCACTATGGAATTCCCAGAGTATATCCTGCCTTTCGTGATCCAAGACACATCATCTGAGAATGATGTTTAGTCCTAGTTTGTACAACTATCTGACGATCAGCTAGTAATCTGCTTCTTTAGTGACCATATGATGTTTTTGGGTTGCAAAATATGTTTCAGGACAGGCCCCTGTACTAAGAAAGATTACTATGTCCTCCAGATATTCTTGTATGGCCTCGATCCTAAACAAATATGCATCTGGGAGTTGGTCATCCACTGCTCCGCCACTTTCTCTTGACTCTAGTCTGGATAGATGGTTGGGTCTGACATTGCATCGTCTCGGCTTGATGATGACTTCAAAGGAAAATTCTTGAAATAACAACAACCATCTACAAATTCTCCCTTCTAACATAGGTTTGTTAACTAGGTATTTCAATGCGGAATGATCAGTAAAGAATTTGAAATGAGACACTAACATATAGTGTCTGAATTTTTGTAAAGTGTAGATCATTTCTAAGCCTTCCCGTTCTGTCGCTATATATTTTTGCTATGCTTGCGATAGCTTCCAACTCGCAAAATAGATGGGGTGATCCATATCTCCATCTCTAGGTTGCATTAAGATAACTCCTAAGGCAATTCCTGAAGCATCTACATGGACATGAAATTCCTTCTCCCAGTTTGGGAATATTAGAATTGGTGTTGTAATGGGATTTTTCTTAAGTGTCTCAAATGCTTTATCACATTCGAGAGTCCATTGGAACATTTCAGATTTTTTCAGGAGGTTTTCCAAAGGTGCAGTAATGTTGGCGTATCTTCGAATGAACCTGCGATAGTAACCTATGTGTCCTAGTGTGGAGCACAACTGTTTATCACTTGTAAGCGGTGTCATATTCACAATGACCACAACTTTAGCTGGGTCTACCAATACTCCTTCTTGGCAGACTATGTGGCCCAATAGATTTCCATGTGGCACGCAAAAGATACACTTTCTAAGATTTAATGAGATTTTCAATTCTTTGCATCTGTCAAACATCAACCTTAGTAGTGCTTCATGTTCCTTAAGCAGGCTATATATTGTCCAATCATCCATATAAACTTATGTAAATTTGTGAATGAATTCTCTAAAGGCTTCTATCACAATCCTGGAGAAAATTGCAGAGGCATTTTTTAACCCAAATGGCATTGCATTGTATGCAAAAGATCCCCATTCTGTAATGAAATTATTTTTTCTTTTGTATTCTTCAACAATCTTGACTTGATGGTATCCTGAAAAACCATCTGTAAATGAGTATTATTCCTTCCCCACAACCTGTTCTAGCACCTCGTCAGTAAAGGGTGTTGGGAAAGGGTCGTGCACACAGACAAAGTTGAGGCTTCTGTAGTCTACACAGACTCTAATATCCTTAGTGTCTTTCTTACTTTGAATGACTATCGGGCTAACCCACTCTGCTTCATCTACCACAAAAATGAGACTTGCTTCCAACATCTTATCAATATTCTTCTTAACTTTCTCTTTTACTCTTGGGTTAAGACGGTAAGGTCTATGTCTGACAGGATTAGATCCTAGTTTTAACTCAATCTTCATTTCTCCCATGACTTCTTTAATCCATTTTAATTCTGAAAAGGTCTTTGGGAACAAATCCTCATAATCCCTCAGTAAACTTTGTATTTCCTGACTGGTCTGCTCATCCCAGTAGTCACCCACCATAGCTATCTTGGATTTTTCTTCGGTCCCTATATTGAGTCTGCGCAATTTCAATGGATGGTTGTAGGAACTATCGGTCTGGCTGGGTATGGTGTTTTGGATTTCTCGGTTCCCCTCTGCCTCTTTGATGGCTAGGTTTCTTAGTCCTTCTAATTCATCTAGGCTTTTTGAATCTTTGCAATCTGATAGCATTCTATAGGCTTTTCAATCAAGGGTAAGTGGAGTTTAGTTTGAATTTCTTGGGTATGCTTGGGACACACTACAAAATTTATTATTCTATCACTATTGGTTGTAAAAAAAAGTCCTTTAATCTTTTGTAGGGCTATCTCAAGCTTAGGGTACTTACTTGAGAATGAGAATACTTTGCAAAATTTAGCTGCTAGTGTCTGCTAGTCGTTGGTCTCTCTTCTGGTTTCTTCATGTAGGAATGGGGATTGGGCCTAGGGAATGGGGAAATACCTGAACCCAGAAGTGAGAGGGTATCTTCGCAGCCTGCCACTATGTCACGCACTGTTCGATGTGTATTCTGGGATCAACTTCTCCGCTAAATAGTTGCACAACTTGGAAATCCATCTGTATTTCTGATTCCAGTTGCTCCTTATTCTCGAACCTGTATTTGATAGCTTGGGTCACTTCATCCCAAGTTATAAGTATGGATTTATGAGTGGCCCACCATCTGGCAGGGTTGTTCTAAAAAGATATATATAGTACCGAGATTCTGTGATATTCTCTTACATTCTCTTCCATGTTCTGCAAAATGTTGTCTAGGTCTGAGGTGCCATCATATACTGGGTGTTCTCTAACTTCGGTTCCAACTCATCTGGTCATTCTGACAGTCGTGCATCTTCTTGAGAATGTTTCATGTGAGACTTGTTGCCAACCATCAAAAGCCAGTTCTGAATCTTCCTCCGCTGACTATACGCTTCTCCAGATTACCGATCCATCAACAGTAGGGTTTATATAGTCATTTCTTGTCCTAGCTTTTATGGTGTACAACTGGTTTAGGTATTCTCCTTCCATATTATTATCTGTTGTTTCCATGTATCTGGGTCCTACATATGCATCCAAAGGTTGAACTACCTTGATTCCCTCAGCTTCAAAAGTCATGGTGTCTTTCTTTAGATTGATCACTGCATAGTTGTCGTAGGCCCAATCGATGCCAATTAGCATAGGGTAGGGGTCCTTGTCTCCCATGATCTCAATGACTTCAAAGTCTACCACTATTTATACTCCTGCTACATCGATTTCCACATTCTCCAGTCTTCCTATGGGAAAGATACAGTATTGGTTTTCCATTCTCAACTGAATTGGGGAATATGTCAGTCTCGGTTTTCCTAAGGCTTCCCAAGTCCTCTTGGGTAGAATGTTCACATCTGACCCAAGGTCTAACACGACGTCCTTAATTTCGAAGTCATCTAATTGGGATACTAGTCGAAATTCTTTTCCAGTTCTTACTTTTCTTCACTGCACTCTCTGAGTACTCTTATCGAGAAGATTATCCCTTATCCTTGCTTCTGAGGTTTCTTCATTCCCTAAGACAAGGTACAGTGCATTGCACAAATTCTCTGTTAGTTGATCATTCCCCAGAATGTCAAAGAACAACTGAAACTAGTGGTCAACTGCGTTTTGAGGTTGCTCAGGCTATCTTAGTATGACTATAAGGTTTCTGGGTGCAGGGGGTGAAGCAGGGACTTGTGCCATCTTAGGGTATAAATTCGACTAGGGGGGGTTCTCTTGTATTTCATGACTAGGAATGTTTTGGAATACTTCTATAACATCTTTAAAGAACAATTATTGCTTTAGGGGGTCATACCTGTCTCCCTTAGGTGTTGCTTTTTGGATTTGAGGTATAGTATCAGTATCAGCTCCTGTCTTTGCTCCTCCTCGAGTAACGATATTAAGGCTGGGAAATATTACTTCAGAAATCCTTTTGATCTCTGAACTGATAAGGTTAGTTCCTCTTTGTCATACTCTATCTTCCCATTTTGAAATTAACTTTGGACAGTCTTCAGTTGCGTGTCCATTGGTCCTGCAGTGAGAGCACCATGGGCATCTTGGGTGAGGATAATCTTTAGCCAAGTGACCTTGTTCATCACAGTTATAATATTTTCTTGGTCTTCGTCCCCCAGTTATTCCTCCTCTGAAGTCTCCTCGAGCTCCACCTCCTCGACCTCTTCCCGGTCTCTGCAGGATTTTATTCACCCTGAATGTTGTTCGGTCGAGCCTGTCCGCCAGTGCATCCAACGCTCTACATTGATTGGTAGTATGCATGGTAGATGCGAAGAAGTCACAGTGTAATGTATTTGGTACTATCGAATAATTTTGCATGATGGGGAACTATCTTGGTCCATGCCCGTGGATTCAGAAGATCTCACAATATTCTGTTGTTGGTGTTGCTTGGAATCCTAGGAAAGCATGATATGGGGTGGGCTGATGGAATGGTGAGTTCATTGGTACTTGCACAACTCCTCCTGTGGGTCCTACTGAGGTTACCATCAGATTCTGAGGAGGTCCCAGTCCCCTCATTCATGGACATTCATTCGCCAAATGAACTTCCGTATAGCATCTTGTGCACCAAACATGTGGTCGTCTTGGTCTGGGTATCGTCAACTCCTAAATCTTTTTTGTAAGTGTCGATATCTGCCCTTGTAGTTGTGCCAGATTCACATCTACTGGGGTTCAGGTTACTCTTAAAATCCCGAGGTATCCCACCATGGATTCAATCTTCATCGATTGTTCCAAGGCGTCTGTTAATGTGGCTATCCGTTGGTGCGTTAGTGGAATCCGAGTCAGAGGCAACAACCCCTAAATGTACCACTCCCTTTGATGTTCTTCGTGTATTGGATGTGCCAACCTCCCTGTGGCATCTTTAAACTTGTGGTTGTACTCCCAGGCTGATTCACATTCCCTTTGTTGGATCTTACGCAACTTAGATAGAGTCTGTTGTTTTGACTGAGGTAGTTTGAATTCTGCTATAAACTTGGTCCGTACTTGGTCGAGTGTGAATGCTTGACCTTGTGTCCCTGACACTCCTGGTTCAATGATATTAATGTACCACTTGAGAGCGTGACCTCTCAAGGTAGTTTGGAACTCAACCAACTTATTTGCATCCAGAGTCCCTCTGGATCTCCAGATTGCTTGGCACAGGAACCAGTGCTGCTCAACGTCTTCATCTCCCTTACCGCAAAATTGTAGGTATCTAGCAATCGAACTCCCCGTATGGTTGGACATTGATGAACTTGTTGTTCCTATCAATATGAATCCTAGCGATCCTGCTTGCAATTTAACAAGGGATCCCAATATCCTCAATGTAGTTGCATTTCTTGGTTGTGATTGACTAATTGATTGTCCTGGAACAGAATTAGCATGAGAAGGCAGTATCAAACTTACCATTTGTATAGAAGGCACTTGGGGTATGGGTGATTTGGGGCTGGTGCCATTTGCTTCGGGGCAATTTTATTTGATCTAGGGAGTCTCGTTAGCTTCCACTGGGATGATCTCTTCGGTCAGATTCTCGATCTCTCCTGTTATCGGGGCTGAATCTTCTCTTTCTCCTCCAATATTTATGTTGCCTTCCTCCTCTCTTTCCTCTGTGCTTTCTCCTTCTTGTCTCGTTTCCCGGGGGCTACTTTCTCTCCCTGCTTCTCTCTTGTTCAATCTTTGATTGGCCATTCGTTGTTGTCTTATCATCTTCTACAGTTCTTCCATCTGTCTTTCCTCTGCTTCTCCCGCTCCGCCTTATTTCCTCAACTTTTCAGATTGTCTTACAGCTTTCTTGACCTTGCTATGCCACCACTTATCAACTATGGAGGCTCTCTTCAAGGTTCACTCACCTCTCGAGTCCCTTTATTGCTATTTCCACCCCATTTGTTAAAGAACCCTTCCTCTCTCTCATGCCATGACTCTCACCCCGTCTCGCCCTACCCCAAGAGAGGGTGTTTACACTTCCATCTTGGTCGGGGACATAATCAACATCCCTTCCTTCATCAAGAAAACCTTAATCCAAAGGGGAATTTCTCTCAACAGTCTTCCCCTTGTGCCTTTCTTGAAAATTTCCTGTGCCCATGAGAAGGACTGGTGGTTCTCAGCTGCAAATTCAATTATGTATCCCTCTAGCATGGTGCTAACCCAAAAATCCATAGCTCGTGTAACTGGGCAATCGAACCTCTGGAGTGCTGCTAACTTTTTAGTATCCCATGCACAAATATTCTTGGTTCGTCCCTGGAACTCTGGAGCTTCTTGGAGCCTATTTATCCAGTGAAAAAATTCTTTTGGGAATTTAACCCAGAAAATCTAATACTGGTCGCTCGATCTTTCTGAGTAAAATATTGCTTCACGAGTGTTTTCCACTGATTTTCTCCTTAGTTCTGCTTCTTTCCTTATAAAGGCGTCACAACTCCTTTCCCACCATTGACCAATACCAGATCTATGGATCAGCGACAACATTCTCCCTACAGGTTGCCTTTTAACACGGGTCCCGACAATGGAAACATTTTGTCGGCATGAATTTTATCAGACCAGGGTCCTTCTGAGGTTACCAACAAAAGGTACCATGTAGTCTAGAGCACTGGCATTTTCATCCCCTCCGAAGAGAATAAGTCTCACCTGAAGCATTGCTGAGACATATAGATAGGGAAGGGTAGGAAGAAGGCTAAAGAGGATCCCTAGAGCATTTAGAACTCCTTCTTGTTCTTGCGTAAGAGTCATTATCAGATTTGAACCATCTAAATGCAAGAATTGAACCTACTTACATTGCGAGGAACAATTAAACAAGAACCATTGAATATAACTCATAAGCCATAAAGAAATGTTGTAATGCATAAGTAAACATACAAAGACACATCATATTTTGAAATTTAGTCTTTCTTCCTATTATCTCCAGGATCTTTCCTTCATTACAGACTCAGAGTTACAAGAAAGACTTAGTACAGACTCTCGGTTCTGAACTCATATCTCAGAGCTCCAGCTCTCCAACTGACAATTCTAATTCATTGCAGACTCATCCTTTTCTTCTCTCGACCTACAACAAGAACCAACACTGATCCCAAAACTTGGGCGACTCTGATCAACACGACTCAAATTGACCCTATTCAACCAACGATGAATGAGGTATCAACTAATGAGTGCTTTTGTCAATGAACGAAGCAACACAACCTTTTACAATTATATTCAGCCCTATATATAGTTGGGTTGTGTCTTCCTTCTCGGCTTGCGTGCTTTCTTGTTCTGTTGCAACCGTTTGTTGCTTAGCTGGCATTGCGCTAACTTCCGCAACTTCTTTCTGTTACTCTTTCTCCTAGCCTTTGATGAAGTTTGCGCAACTTGTGCTTAGCCAAAACTTGAACAATTCTTTCCCAAAAACAAAGGGCCCAACACATTTTTCAATATTTTCTTCTTCCCAACCTTTTGGTTTCTCATTTTTGGTTCAAGTAAAAAGGAGCAAAAGAGAGCAGAGATTCCCCAAGAGTAGTGGTGGTATATAAAGACACTATTACACTGAAGCACAAGGAGCATGCTCCATAAGAGAACAATTGATCTTCACAATCTCACCCGATGATAGAGTGATCGAAATGACCATCTATTAATAATTTTGGACATGGGACAGACTAACAACCACATGATTGCTTTGGTTATAAATGTCCATGAAAAGTGGATCTAGAATCCAAAGTAGACACTGTTAATGCATATTTAGTCGATGGTCGGACCGAAGAACTGTCAACTCCCTCAATATGAAAAGGTGAGGTTTACCAAGGAACTCGAGGTTCCAACACCCTCTAGTAAACTCAGCTTGGAGGAAAAACATAGCACATATTCCCCCCCTTTAATTTGTTCTGACTACAAAGGCTAATCAACCATGATACAACAACACTCTTAGAAGAAGTATGAAACAATGTCACCATCAAACTGATTAAGTGTAGGTAATGAAACAAAATGTAGCTATTCAATCCATCAACAAAGTTTCCAAAACTATTGTCCAAAAAACATAGTCTTAGCCAATTAGATGACTAGACTACAAGACAACACAGTCCAGTTGACACTAATCAACAATCTTCCTCTCACAGATTTTCTGCAATCTTTTACCCATCATTGATAAAGGGTGAGAATCAATTTAAACATATGTACCAAACTTGCAAACATAAAAAAAGGGGGGAATGGGTCGACCTCAAAGAGAAATTCGGTCTTCTTAAAGAAGGAAGGGCATTAACAATAATCTATAGAAAAGGAAAGTGTTGTCTTAAATGCATCACATCCAACCAAGCATCAAGAAAAAATGCTATAGTAAGTCAAAGAAAACAATAGGAAAATTTACCACCAATTGAATTATACCAATTCGATCATCTAGTACTTGAATTCAAATAAATAATCGGCCTACAAATATCTCATAGCACAGATCAAGATTTGGATGCACAAGTATATGCACAATGTTTTCACCATGGCCTTACTGCACAATCAATATGTTTCAATAGATCTCTAATCGATTAATCAAATTTCTCAACCATTCCATATGCCAATACACTTGTGCAGTCATGGATCGACTAAATAGGTAAGTAAAATTAGTGCTCAACCATCTATCGATTAGACCCACGTCTAGTCCGCAATAAAACGACAGGTTGACTACATAAGTCAAGCATATCTCTAGTTCATGTAAAAGAGCCAAGTGTATTCGAGTAAACTTTCAATTGAGTCAAGAAAAAGAAAAACCTAGAAGTCGAGGGGAACCATGAAATCATCAGACAACAAGGATTTAGTTGAACCACTGTTGCAAGAGACACACTCGGTCAAGCCGAGGAAGAGAAAAGAGCTTTGGTCAAGGCATAACTCGACTCCAATCGAGTCAGTTGAGCCACTAGTTGACCCAACTTGGTTGACTATCCATGGAAACTGAATATGAGCTTGAAGTGCATTGAGTAAACTACAATCATTCCATTTCTAGTCGAGACTTTGACAAAGATATCACATGCCAGTGGATCGATCTATTACATGCCATTCGATCACATGCCAAAGATATTTTGACGAGGTTATATCGCAACAAGAAAATGACCCATTTTTCATGCCCAAAATAGTTAGAGATTGGACCTCAAAGGAAAGCAAGAGATCTATGTCAATAAAGTAGGGCATTGGATGTGAAAACTCGATCGATGACTAGTTAAGGTGGGAATTCACCTGTGGTCTCTTCCTCTCTCTGAAAAACCCCGGATCACGAACCCAACATAATTTGGATACCATGTTGGGTCAGGTAAAAAGGAGTAGAAGAAAGCAAAGATTCCCTGAGAGCAGTGGTGGTGTCTAAAGACATCGTTGTATTGAAAATAGAACAAGCATGCTCCATTAGAGCATGAATGATCTTCACAATATCACCCGATGATAGACCAATCCAAATGACCATTTATAAATAAGTTTGGAAATGGGCCAAACTAACAACCACGATATCACATTGGTTATAATTATCCATGAAAAATGGATCTAAATTCCAAAATGAACACGATCAATACATATTTAATTGGTGATCGAACCCAAGAATGATCAACTCCCTTAATCCAACAAGATGAAGTTTACCAAGTAACTCAAAGTTTCAACACTCATGAGAATGCGATGCTACTAAAATGGGCCAATCTTTCTCTAAAGAGAAACCATCAACATCACCATCACTAAGGACATATTCCTAAAATCACTAAGGACATATTCCTAAAAATGTTGGTGAAGTGGCCTTTTGATATTGCAAATCTTTAACTATGTGAAGAAATATGTCGCGTCAATAGATCCAAAACACTACAATGTGTGATAGCATGGCACTAAATATCTTTTGAAATAGTTGTGTGATAGATCTACTCAAACAATGCAGTGTGTGATAGCATGGCACTAAATATCTTTTGGAATAATCGACTCAACTTAAACCCATGGATTCACTTGGTTTAGATTCGTTACAATATACGATAATATATCCACTTATATTCATAAATAAATCTATACGATAATATATCCACTTAGATTCATAAATAAATCTTTTGACATAGCCTTACTTAAACCACAAATCCACTTAATGCTACTCAAACCTTAATGCTCCTTATATATTTTTAAAATAAAATGTTCAATGTCATTATCTTTTATGTAAAATTTTCATGTCATTATTTTAATTACCTTCTCCCAAATAAAATAATCAATGTCTTATTAGTTTTTACCCAATGACTATAACAATGAATTT
>ML783931.1:924087-950277 GCA_009831015.1 Picea engelmannii | reverse complement strand
TAACTCACCATTCAAAAATGAAGATTTAACATCTAACTGATGCAGCTTCCAATGGTACTTTGTAGCTAAAGCAATTAACATTCTGATAGTATTCAATTTAGCTACTGGTGCAAATGTTTCAGCATAATCAATACCTTATGTTTATGAATACCCCTTTGCCACCAATCTAGCCTTATACTTATCTATACTACCATATGATTTAAACTTGGGTTTGTATATCCATTTGCATCCAATGGGCTTCTTATGTTTAGGCAATTCAGTCAATTCCCAAGTATTGTTTTTCATTATAGATTCATATTCTTCCTCCATTGCATTTCGCCATTCATCATGTTCATTAGCTTCATCAAAAATCATGGGTTCTATGACATTTGAAATGCCACTCATTAGGGCATAGTCTTTATACCTATCAGGAAGCCGAATCTGTCTTGAAGATCTTCTCAACTGATTATCTTCCCCCCCACTTTGTGAAGATCTGTCTTCACCTCTAGGTGAACTGTGATTGCTTGAATTGTCCATATCACCGAGTCCTTCTTGCTGCTGTCGCTGTGGGGATCGCTACTACTGCTGCTCTTCTTTAACTCCTTCATCAAGAAGTCTCTGCCATTCCTCATGACTGTTGTCATCATGATTTCCTTCTTCCTGCTCATGGAAAAGTACATCTCTACTTGCAAATACTTTGTGAGTAGTAGGATCAAACATTTTGTATGCTTTAAATTCAGAACAGTACCCAATGAAAATACATTTAATGGCTTTAGCATCCAATTCCTCCTATTCTCCTTTGGAATATGTGCAAAATCCTTACACCCAAATACTTTCAAATTATGAACTGCAGGTTTGGAACCATTCAAGGCTTCAAAAAGAGTAACATTATCAAGACACCTTGTTCGACTTCTATTCTTTAAATAAACTGTAGTATTTATGGCTTCAACCCAAAATGCATTTGAGAGATTCTTACCTTTCATCATACTGCGTGCACACTCTACCAGAGTTCTGTTTTTCCTTTCAACGACTCTGTTTTGTTGTGGAGTGTGAGGTATTGTAAACTGCTGTATTATTCCATTATCTTTGCAATATTTGTTGAAGTCCCCTGATTTATACTCTCCTCCTTGATCTGAACGGAGGATTTTGATGGATTTTCCTGTTTGCTTTTCTACCATGGTTCTTAATTCCTTAAAGTACTCGAAAACATTACTTTTTCGTCTAAGGAAGTAAACCCATGTGTATCTCGTGCAATCATCAATAAATAACAAAAAGTAAAATGCACCTCCTAAAGACCTAGTTTGCATAGGCCCACAAACATCAGTATGCACAAAATCTAACACATCTCTCTTTTTCTTATCAAGATTAGAGGGGAATTCATCTCTGTGCATCTTTCCTAATGCATATCCATCACAAGCAACCTTATCATTCTTTAACATGGGAAGTCCTTCAACCATATTCTTTTTCTATAATAATAATAAATCAGGATGATTGATGAGTCCATACCTTTGATGCCAAAGAATCTCTGTTGGCATAGCTGCAAAAGTCAGTGCATGATGTGCTTTGCTGGTAACATCAAGTTTGTATATATCTCCTGCTCTGACTCCCGTTGCAATAGCTTGGAAGTGGTCCAGCAGATCCTTCACTATGCAATTATTCTTGAAGAATTCAACCTTCAAGTTCTGATCTGTAATGGTGGACATAGAGATCAATTTTTTCTTTATTCCTGGCACATACACCACATTGTGAATGTTACGAACAATACCATTCAATAATGTCACAGGAATGTCTCCATATCCCTTGATATGATGAGCATGGTCATCTCCAAGATACATGCTGACACCATTCCGTGTTTCTTTAAAATTAGCATACCAATTTTTATTACAAGTCATATGTACTGATGCTCCAGAATCCAAAAACCATGCATCAGAATCATCCGTTTCAATAGATAAAACAACGTTAGACAAAAACAACCTAAGATCCCATGAGTCAAAATTCGGGGGTTCGCCAATATCATCACTAGCAATAAATAATCTGAGATCTTGATTTGAATATTTTTCTGCATAATGACCTGAATGTGTTCTAGGTTTATTCCTAGCCTCATCACTTTTCTTCTTTTGACAGTCTTTAACCATATGTCTAGGTCGACCACAATAAAAACAACTCTTTGAATCATTCCTATCAGATTGCATACCTTGATTTGGAGATTGTCTTCTCTGCGATGAACTGCCTCTCTACCATGAACCACCTCTCTACCATGAACTGCCTCCTCTGCCTCTTACTCCTGATCTCCCTCTCGCAGATCTATTATTTGACCACAGTGCCAAATATTTACTTTGAGGCTTCAGATTGCCACGCCTCTCTTCCTCTTGCAGCAAAATACCTATCAGTTCTTCAAATGTAGGAGGTTTCTCCCTTGCTGCAAGACCTGTTATGAACATATGATAATCTTCTAGCATACCATTTAAGGTAATAGTGACCAGATCAGTGTTGGAAATAGTTTTCCCTATATTTACTAACTTGTTTTTCACCTCTTTAATGGGACCCAAAAATGAACTAATAGATTCATTTCCATCTATCTTAATGCCTAGCAATTTAGTTTTTAGAAACAAAATGCGATTTGTGTTGCTAGTTTCATACAATGCTTTAAGAGCTGTCCATGTTGTAGCATAAGTTGTAGCATCTCTAATATGTGGAATTATGCTATCTTTAACTAACATGCACAACAATACCTTTGCCTTGTTTTCGCGCTTCTCCCAATCTTGGATCTATGTTGTTGTCGCACCTGTAGCTGCATCATGTTTCAATTCAGTTCCCTTAGCAATGTTCCAGACACCATAGCCCTCCATGAGCATCTGCATCTTGAATTTCTAGTTAATGAAGTTCAAGCCATCTAACTTGTTGGCTTCGTTGAGGTAGGTCTCTGCCAGCGGATTCGCTATCGCTGCAATTTATTTTGTGCAAGTGAATCACCAAGGATATGCAGCTTTCTGTCGAGTTTTCTCCTGTGCTGAGCAGTCTGTCGCTTTGCCTTCAGATACCACCGATCTGTCTCAATCTACCTCTGTTCTTAGTTTTCTTAAAAAAAGTATAAGAAAACCTTAAAAACACTTTATGTATTACAAAAAAAAAAAGTTCCTTAAAAGATACCCCATTTTTTTGTTTTAATACACATGCATGCATCCACTTTTAAATATCTACCTCACAATTTCTTCAATCTCTTACCCACTTTAATAAATTTTATAATACATATAAAGTTTAAATTCCACATGCAACCACTTTAATAAATTTTATAGTACATATAAAGTTTAAATTCCACATACAACCACTTTAATAATAATAAAAAAGTGAATAACTCCTTCCACCATTTTCACCTTAGACTTTTAGAAAACTATCATAATAAATTTCAATATCCTTTATAACTCCATTCCACCTCACTCTTTAAAAAGAATGATCTAAAACTTTAACTAGCTTTAATAAAAAAACAACTCCAATGAAAGCTTTACTAAAAAAGCAACTCCAATGAAAACTCATGCATGCAAACTACCGATTTGCCTTCACTCCACGCATGCATGCAAATCATGAAATGGAGTTGATCGGCCCTTCAACCTCGACCTGCTATCACGCATTCCACGCGGCCCTCTTCTCACATTATCGACCTTTTTTTCACGTTATCCATGCTTTCTCCCCGTGGCTTTGATATCAAAATAAAATATGCAAAATAAACATGGTGAGGTTATGCTCACTTCTATATTCTTCAATGAAGATGGATTACATCTTTATATAGGAAAAGACTCGACTGAGTCGGTTACATGCAAACCAAAGACAACTAGACTCTTAACTAAGAACTGACTCTTAACACGCCTACCACTGACTCTCACAACTGAAACTTATAACTGATGCTTACAACTGGCGCACTCCTGAAAGAACTCAGTCAGAAAATAAGTGTGGGAGCTGCCTTGACTTCATCAAGCACTACGTCTGCCACTACCTCTGAATCTGTTGTTTCAAGGGGCTTCTTCATCAACGAACCCCTTATCGTGGGACAAAAGAAAGCTTCTGCAAGACTGGAGAATTTGGTGATGGATACAGAGTTGTCCCGCGTTGGTGTGGTCGGCAAGGGTGGATCCGGCAAGACTCTCCTTCTCAAGACTCTCTTCAACAACGAAAAGGTGCGGAATGCCTTTACCGATGGCTTTTTGCTTTGGCTTACTGTTTCACACTCTCCCTCTTTTCAAAGTCTTAGGAAGGAACTCTCTGCACAAATAGCCATGAAAGCAAATGTGCATCTGGAACAAAATATGAACGAAGAAGATGTGAAAATTTTGGTGAATGAGAACATGCAGTCAAAGAGGTTTGGATTGTTCTTAGATGATGTATGGGGAGAGGGTGCCAAAATTGCTGGATGAATTGGGTCTACCCTCTCGATCCGACCACTCTAATAACTCCAAAGTTATTGTGAGTTCGAGGGATTGTAGAGGACTCTTAGAGATGGGAGTCAATGCAGAGAAGTCGATGATAACAATGGAAGAATTGATAGAAGATGAGAGTTGGAAGTTGTTTGGTTGTCATGCTTTTCTTTATAATAATAGAAATCTGCCAGCAAACATCGACAAGGGGACGACCAAGCTCGTTTGTGCAAACTGTGGAGGGCTTCCCCTTGCAATCAAAGTAGTAGGGAGAGAAATGTCAGGAATTACTGATGCAAAAGAGTGGCAGTTGGAAGTCTGGAGTCTACCAAATGCCAGCAGCCAAGATCTTCAAGCTTTCAATGATCGCCTAAAATGGAATTACGACGCACTGGGAAGGTATGATGTTAATTTGCAGTTTTGCTTTCTATACTTAGCTGCAGCCTTCATGGAAGACTGAATTATCCCAGTTGAAGAGGGGGTGATTCCATTGTGGATAGGAGAAGGTCTGCTTCAAACAAATAATCTGTAGGGCCGACCACGACCCCATCAAGACAGGATGAATTTACGCCAACAGTCTAGCGGATCGTTGTTTGATCGAACCGACCTTGAGGGACGTCGATGGGCGCGTGGTCCGCTTCAGGGTGCATGACGTCCTGCGTGACTTGGCAATACAAATTTCTGAGAGGGAAGAACATTTCTATTGCCCTCTGGGTAGGCGTTTGACAGCATTGAATGAAAATGAATGTTCAGGTTGCACTCGCATTTTTTTGAAAGACAACCAGTTGAGTTCGCTTCCTGAGTCCTGGAGAGCTCCAGAAATCTGCTCATTGTTAATGAACAAAAACTTGAAGATTGCAGAAATTCCAAGAAAAGTGATGGGGAGCATGGTCTCACTTAAGGTACTGGATTTGACCCACACGTCCCTAACATCATTGCCAGAGAGTGTGGGGTGCTTGAAACAACTGCTGTGCCTCGTGTTAAGAAAATTTCCCATAACAAGGCATTGCCAGAGAGTGTGGGGTGCTTGAAACAACTGCTGTGCCTCGTGTTAAGAAAATTTCCCATAACAAGGCTGCCTGCATCGCCTACAAATCTGGTAAGTTTGGAAGTCCTTGATGTTTCTAGGTCTAGAATCACTGAATTACCATTCAACATCCACAAGTTGAGATCTTTAAAGTATTTGAGCCTCAACAGTTTCCACGATCTGCATTGTCTACCTCGTAGTCTCTCCCGGCTTACCTCTCTGCAGTACTTAGACATTGGTGATTGCAAGAGCCTGTGGACCATCCCGAAGAGAAAAAGCAAAAACATGGCCTCCATCAATGATTTGGGCACTTTGATACATTTAAGATACTTAGTTCTACAAAATAACGAAGAGCAAATCAGTTAGGGAACATTTGGGAGTATGGGTGACATGGACACACTGCGATTGACACTTACAATGATGGCAAGTTTACCAGAAGATACGATGCACATGTCAAAGTTGAGAAGGTTACGCTTAGAATGCCCTCAAGTGGTTCAAATGGTGAGTAAGTCGTCTGCTTTTCAAAATTTGAGACACCTTAAACTGTGTTCATGTACAATGCTGCAAGAGCTTCCAGATCTACATAAAGTTAAGAATTTGAGGCAATTAGATATTTTAGATTGTCCTAAGTTAAAAAGTTTTATTGAAGAATTTGGTCAGTCTGGGACATTTTCTTTATTGGAGATATTTTCATTAGCTAATCTCAATGAGTTAGAAGAATTGCCAATAGTAGAAGAGGGTGCAATCCCATCACTTAAATTATTTACTATAATGAAATGTGAAGCACTGAAGAAGTTGCCAAAAAATTATGTAACTCTCAATAGACTTCAAAAACTAAGAATATATGGTTGTTCAATGGTATTGAAGAATTTAGAAAAAATCAAGAGAATAAACACAAATGTGGAAGTTGTAACATTATCTACCATAGAAACTGAAGAAGTTTTAAAAACATTCATAGAAATGTTCTATACTATGCAAAGTTGGTTCTATGGTAAATTTAGAAACAATGAACTTTTCCTTTTCTTGGAAGAGATGTATAGACCTTTATAAAAGTTCTATAATTTGTAATTATTTTTCTCAAAAGAAATATACATAACTTTTATAAAGTTCTGTAATTTGTAATTTTTTTTACCATATGTATAGACATATAGAATTTTATAAAAGTTTTATCATTTGTAATTTTATATGTGATTGACTGCTTATTAATCCAACCAATTGACCATAAATTTTTGAAGTTTTTGAAGTTTGATGTACAGAACTTTATAAAAGTTTTATAATTTATAATTCTTTTTACCGTATCTATAAACCTATAGAGCTTTATAAAAATTCTATCATTTGTAGTTTTATATATGACTGACTGCTTATTAATCCAACCAATTAACCATGTAGTTTTATATATGATTTACTGTTTATTAATCCAACCAGTTGACCATACATTTTTGAACCTTTTCCAAGTTTAAAGTTATGTTGTTGAATTTTTATATTTTTTAAAATATTTAAATTATTTTTCTTAATTAAAGCTCTTATTGTAAAGGTGGTACGCCTATCAGACTCTTTAATCAATCAAACTGTAAGCCTTACCGCCAACGATATGATTAGCTTACCTTAAAGATCAAGTGCATTTTCACTCTGCAAAACCGACAGCATGAAGGAAATGTCAACTCCTTGATACAGAGGACATGCAGTGAAAGTTTGTCTGCTCAGGAAATGCTTCAAGGTCTCCTCACTTCGTGGCAACTGTAGAACAATACCGAATGTTGGCCGCTTCCATGGGCTCTAATAAGTGGCAAGTAATGTCTTGTTGCTTGGATGCTTGAAGAGGCAATATTAGGTAGGCAATATTAGGTGGATGTATGATTTTGTGTTTAAATGTAATCTGCATTTAATATTTGTTATTTTTAAATAATAGTAATAAAAATTAAGTAAATTAAAATTTTGCATTTTAAAAGGGATTAAAGAGGAAGGGTTTGCATCTTTAGATATTTGATCTCTTGAAGTTTTCTAAAACTGAAGTTAAGATAACTCTATATTGATAGATTTTTTATTAGATGATGCAACAATAGATAATTTATTTAATCTCACATTTCTATGTGGAAATTGGAGCTCTCCCAAATTGTATATGACTATACATACATACATACATTTTGGTTTCTTTATATTTAGCAGGATAAAGCTAATATATGTTGAAGTTTAGGTTTTCAAAGATTATGAAAGGATTTCATTGGTGTATTTGTCATTTCATCATACATTTTGGCTTCTTTATATTTAACTAGATAAATATCTGGAGAAGTTTTGGTTTTCAAAGATTAAGAAAGCATTTCAGTGATGTACTTGTCATTTCATTGAAAGCATTTCTAGTTGGTTTCACATTTATATGTGAAATGGGAGCTCCAAGTGCACTTGTAGTAGAAATTTCGTTTTTTCTTATGTTCAATTGGATAAGGTAACATATGTAGTTCAACTAGATAAACTAAAATATGTAGGATAAACAAATTTCCTCTCCATAAGTTTTTCATATACTTGGAGATATTGAATGGTGAAAGATTATCAATATTTAACCCAAAAGAGTGTAGAAGAGTATAAGCATTTATTAATAGTTGTAAAAGAATTACAAGAAACTCAAGCTTCAAAATTTTACGTTGAATGGATATATCAACCTTCATCAACTCATTCTGCACTCTCTCGATATTTATAATTTGTTGCGGGAACCTACATTTTCTTGCATTTGGATGACATACTAAATCATTCATTAACTTTCATTAGTAAATGGGAGCAGATATTTTGTGTTGCAGAGCCAATAATTTGTGGCATACTGCTATTATGGATGAGACACATTGTCGACTAGAAATCACAAGTGGAAACGAATTATGTGGGCATTGGATTCATCGCTCACTTAAAGAGGACGTTGGATTTATGTTAATGGTGTTTGATGTCTGATTTATGACTGTACTATGAATGTTATACAATGAGAATCACTGAGTGAAGAGATAATGTGCTTGTTTCATTTGATGTCTCTCAACTCATGATCTTAGAAGTAGAAAGCACCTATTAACAAAATCTGATTTTTTTGCTTTCAATTACTCGAGAGAGAGAGAGGATATTAAAATATTTTTTGTTATTAATATTTTTTTAAATCCCACTTGTCAACACAATGAATACATGACATTTTTTATTTTCAAAATATATTTAATGATGTTTAAGAAAACTTATAAAAGTGTTATTTTTTAAGGTGTTAAAAATAGTTATTAAAATAATGTCTATTCCTATTGTTCCAGACTCGATAATTATATTATTTGTCATCTATCTCACTACTTTTTGGGTGGAAAAATTTGAGGAATCATCTTGCAAGGCCATTTCGGCGGTTGGTCCAAATTTGGAAATTTGGGTCCAAAAAACAGTCAGAAATCTTTTGGAGCCATTTTGAGGCATCAAATGATCTTTTTTCTGTCCAAACCTTATTATGCAGGAAGATTCTAAATTTTACACGTCGATACCTTTCCAACGACGTATATTTCTTTTCAATCAGAGTTCGTATGAGAAAGTTATGTCTCCCGCAAGTTGACCTACCATATTGATCACCATGGTGCGAGTGAATTCCACGTCATCCTTCATTACTTAGACATGTGGGGATACCCACGTAGTGTATTTTATAAGAACATTCTAGAAGGTATAAAACCTTATCACAATTGAAGGTTGATGAAGTCAAAAACCTATCCCTAGATGGCTATCGGGCTATGTTAAAAACTGGACCACTAGGAGGAGAAGGGGGCTCCATTCTTTTGCATTGTATCTCATTCCATAGCTGAGAAAAACATCTAAGAGTTGTATTTTGTCAAAATAATAGAGAAAGAGAGATTATGTAGCAACCATACAGGCCACAGGTCAAAGACAACTCTAGAGAGAGTGTTTATTTCTTTGTACTTGCATCATTTCTTTACCAGAGAAAAGAGAGCAGAGCAGAACAACCTCACCTTTTAGCTGGGTTTTCTCTCGTATTAGGTTTCCCAGGTCATATCTTGTGTTTATTTATGGATGGTGTGAGTTTTTAAGAACCAAATACTTGCATACAGAAACACCACAAATTATCAAAGAACAATATAGAAGAACCACACTTTTATTATAAGAAAACCCTTATGGTAGGGAAACACCATACAATGGATCCTATTATGGAAGGGATCCTCTCCTGTTCACTTGCTTCTTCGAGGGGAAATCCTCCTATTGAGCTACTGCTCCAATCACAATAATTCTCTTCATATCCCATTACATTGCTTGAACCCCTTTACATAGTGTTACCAACCACCTAAAAATATTTTAGAGGAGGAATCTTCTAGAAGAATAACCCTCTAAGAAGTCCTCTTAAATTTATTATATCTATACTACGATATCTAACAATAACAATGGGTCTTATTTAATAATATAGTGGACCTATTCCACCTTACATTGAATGGTCTCGACTACCTCTTTAACACAATATCAACAAGAATAAACCAAACCATTCATTGAAACACTGAACACAAGAAATAGAGAAAACCCTTGAGGTAGGGAAACACCATATATTAATCCTTAAGGAAGGATAATACTCCTCAAGAAATGCTTAAGACATTCACAATATTCTTCACTGTGCTCAAATTCATTACTTACGCTTCTTTATATAACATTCTCTATCTTCTAGGAACATCCTAGAGAATGCATCTTCTAGAAAGCCTATTTATTATATCTAACTACCATAAAAGGCCTTATTTAATAATATAGTGGACCCAGTCCACCTTACATTCAATGGCGTCCACTAATAATACATAACCACATTCTCATTGTGTTCCTCCCTAGGTACCCGATATTACCTACCTAGGTATATTACATTCCATCGCCCTTCACATGTTTCATCCTCGAAACACGAGAAGAAACCATACAATATGACCGATTAAGTAATGTATCCAATTGATGTTATAGCACAAAATGCCACACCTTTGCATTTGTACCATTTCCCAACCCTTTCCCAATGCTTGCTAGACTTTTCCCAAAAAATATCTCTCGAAAATCATTTAAAAAACATACCCTAAGAGTATATTTGCGGGTTTTCCTAGTGCAACACGTAGACATTCACAACTTTCCACACTACAACCCATGGATGCCCTCAAAATTTGTGAAAAATAAAATAATTTTGTGTTTTTGGGAAGGTTTTTCGGTTGAGCTTATTTTTGTTGTAGGAAAATCCCCTGTGGACAGGTAGATCTTCCCTCGGATTCTAGACCCCTAATACCGAAACAGAAAGATGAAAATGGACACTAACATCCCTTTAAATGTAGTTAAGATAATCAAAGGAAATAGAGGAATAAAGTATGATGTACCTTTTTCTGAAGCTTATCCTCACTTAATCCAAATTGAACTTGATCTCCAAGCTCCTTAGTGATATCTTCAATCCAATGGACAACGAATAAAACAAAGACTTCATAATCTATAAATATTAGTTTAAACCAAATTCATTCATAATAGACAAGCATATGCAATGATACACAAACTTGAAGGAAATAGACCAAGTATTTATTAATGAGAACATTAAAAAGAAACTTACAATCTGTAGATGCAGTTGTAGCAACCTTTCCAAGTCCTCCTGGTCTAGCCCTTGCATGATGCTCCCAAGATCATAGATTTGATATCCAAAAGCTTTTTCCCAAGATCATAAGTTTGATACCTCAAATCTTCCTTTTGTTCTCCATGGAAATCCCTCCTTGCATGATGCTCCCAAGATCATAGATTTGATATCCAAAAGCTTTTTCCCAAGATCATAAGTTTGATACCTCAAATCGTCCTTTTGTTCTGCATGGAAATCCCTCGTTATATAGGATTTGGAGGCTTAAACACCATGGAGAGGATCACTCATCAGATCCACTAAAATGGATCTCTGAGATATTCAGGGAGAAAATAATTCTCAAGGATTTTAGGGAGGAAATTTCTCTCAAGGATTTTAAGGAGGAAATATTTGAACCCTCCATGAGATCCTCAACCTCCCCTAAAAAATAGGAAACCAAATGTGAGGTGGATTCTCACACTAAATTAATTTTGTTTTCATGAATATTAATAATTAATTCACGTGCACATAATATTTTGACCTTCATATAATATATTTATCCTCCACATTGACTAGGGATTGTGAAATATGTTATTTCATGGTGTTGAGGTGTATGCGACACTTAACAAGGTGCATATGACACTTTTACAACACTTGTGACACTTAGGGTGAGGTACCTAGGTGTGGAAATTTGATGTGTAATAGTATTCCCCCTAAAGTGTGAGGTCAGAAGAGAAACTGATGACCAAAACAATTTACAATTCTTTAATGCAAGGGTGTGGAGTTGGAGAACCTAGAAGCAACTGCAAACAACCATAAAAAAATATTATTATTTGTTCCATTTTCGAGGCAGGCATACCTATGCTCGGAATACAACATGACTCGAATCATGGTTTTCGAATCATGGTTGAGGCATCTGAGCCCATGCTCCCAACAAATATTGATGCTGAGGGATTGCATCCCATCCAGGGTTCTGGTATACACCATGGCCCTATCCGAGAGAGTAATATCCTCCTCCGAACTGATTCATAAAAGTTTTTTTGGGCACCCTACTTGTAGGAACAGTATAATGAGGGTTATAAACATTTCCCCTAGCTAGAGGAGGTTCAGACTGGGGGTTTCCCATAGTATGAAACTGACCTCCCCCAGGTGGAAATCCAGAGGATAGAGGTGGATTCGTCATAGAAAATGTGTTAGTCGGAATCGATGTGGAGGAGGAAAGGGGAATGGACAAAACATAGGAAGTGGCTTGTCCACTCGATTGAGTACTCCATCCAGGAGCATTGAGACCAGGATTAGACCTGAAGGAAAATGGAGGTTGACCCCCAATTGAAGGATTTGTTTGGGGAATTTGACTTCCACCAAACGAGAGAGGAGTATGTGGAAGGGCCATGCTCCAAAGTCCAATATTAGGATTTTCATTAGTTGTTGGAATGGAGGATGAGAGTTGAGATTTCATATTTGGCATACCAAAAGAGAAAGGGCTAGAGACCGAAGGGATGAACTGAGAACTATATCCAGGCATACAAAAAAGGGACCCGAAAGGGTTCTTTACTATGGGTTGAGTATTAACCACAGGATGGATAGGAGTAATGATAGGAATCTTCGGTACTACAACCATTGTGGATGAAGGAGTTGAAGGACCCCCATTGACTACAATAGGTATAAGAGTCGAGGGACTCCTAATGTCTTTCCTACTCGACTTAGTACTCATAATTGTATAATCACAAGTCTGGTAGGTGGAGATGTGTACCATGTTTAGTAACTTTGCGCCTCTTAGAAGGAAAATACTCAAGGTGTGGTGGTAACTTCAACAAACAGAGAGACTTACGAGGAAGTTGGTCTGGCTCCACGATGACTCAAGACTCGATATATAAAAACAAATCCTAGGGCCAACTAACAATCATAGGGCACACCAAAATAAACAAAAAGGAAAAATGCACAGAAACATGATATAGTAGTTGAAAAGGGGCCTCCCTCACTAAAGTAGGTATGCATCGCCCAAGAGGGGCATGAGAATCCCTTCAAAATATTGGAGGTATCATATTCATTTATAAGGGCCCTCATGGGCTTAACAATGCAGTCAATCAGATCCCCTCGGAGAGGTAATCCTCCATAAAGGATGTGTGTTGTCCGACCCTTATCTAACTCAGGGTACCTACAGAATAAGCCTCGCAAGTAACCTATGTGGCTACCTATGTCAAGAAACTAAAGCCACTATGATATAACCAATGCACATGCAAACAGTCGTAAGTTAGGTCCACCATATGGGTAGGGTAACAAAGCCCGAAATATTGAAAGCATCGCCTCTCACGGAGGAGAAGGTACTAGCAAAACCCCCAAATATGAATAGATCCCCATAAATATCTCTAATACTAAGAAGGTATTAGAGGGATATCTCTGCAACCAACTTTGCGCGATCTTGTGCTTAACTTCGGTGTGAGCGGAGTGTCATGATGTCATTAATTACACAATGGATTTCACCACTCCCTTATCAGACACATACATTTAGTTTAATAGACTTGGAGAAGTTTACTCACAAAAACCTATTCCAAGGTCCTATATCCTATGCTTGTTTGTGTACTTTTAATGGATTTTGTTTACTCAAGAGATGTGGTCGTGAAAATGATGATATTATGACTCACCATATCAAATAAATGAATATAAACATAGTGCTAATTCCTAATATTAAATTCTCAAAATGATCGAGATGGATGTCAGTGGCCTCCCACTTATTCCATCTAGCTCATTTTGGCAATTTTCAAGTTTGGCAGTTTTTTTCTAGTTTTCGGGTCCCAAACTTCCGAGGCCGTTTTGAGGCCCTAAACAACATTTTTAGGGCTCGCCGCAATTAGACTATAGACGAAGTCAAATTCTGACGACAACATGTGTATTCCTCGGATAGACCTTTCCAACAGGCTATCGTGCGCCTAAAATGAAGATTGTATGCAAAAGTTACGACCCCGGGAAGTTGATGTACTAACTTACCCCAACGGGGCCCACATGACTTGTGGCGCTTCATCTCCTAGGGTTAGGTTTTTGGATGCCTAGGGTTTTGGAATTCCTATTTATTGTAAAACTGCTTGGAGAACCTCATTGTAACTATCTTATTGTGAATGAGCGCGACCGTCACATCTCTCCTCAGAGATAAACTGCCACCATTCTAGCAAGCTTGTTTGAGTCTGCGTTTTTACAGTTTAATCATATTTCCTTATTGAATAGAAGCCAATTTTACTATATCTCTATTATTGTTCTGTGTGTTTTTGTGTTAATAATAATAATAATCTATATTCATTTCATTCTACTTATCAAATCTGGTTCAGTGGTATCAGAGTAGTCTGCTCGTTATTTTAATGCATGTCCCCAACGAGGTCAGGGTAAAAAGAATTGGGTCTTGAGCTTGTTTCTCTTGAGGAAAAAATCTCCCACGACCTCTCATGACGGGTAGAAATAAAGACGATGGAACAGGAGATCATTTCAAAATGTTGCTCGAGGAATCCCTCACGCAACAAAGGAACGAGATGATGGATAGTTTTGCATAAATCCTTCAGCGGCTACCAACAAGAAATGCATCTTCCTCAAGCGGAAGCGCCGCCCCCTTCAAGGTAAAAATCAACTTTGATATTCCTATATTTGAAGGTTAGATAGATGCAGGCGTTGTAGAAAAATGGTTGAATTTTGCTAGAAGGGTATTTTTCTGTCCATAATTTTTCGAATAGAGAAAAGATTGCTTTTTCACTCGTCAAAATCATTCCCCATGTCAAAGATTGGTGGGATAATTTCCATGAGAAAAAGAAAACAAAGGAACCCCCATTATTTACAGTCTTGGTCACCTGGGAGTCCTTCAGGAATGCTATTAAGAAACAATACTACCCTGTCGGAAGTTATGACGACCTGTATACAAAATGGACCACACTGCGGTAGGAAAGAGACCAAATCGTGCCAGAGTTCACAAATATCTTCCATACTTTGCACACGAAGATGGTGTTAGAAAAAAAGGATCGCAAAGCAATACAATAAAACAAATGTGGAAATAAAACACATAATATACATAATACAATAGAGACAGAACTATACGTGGTTCACCCAGTGTGGGCTATGTCCACGAGAGAAATTTCCAGTTCCTTCCTTTATTATTATCCAGCAAATGAAGGGATACAACCTATAGCACACCCTCTGTAGCTTGCTCTTCTTTCTCTCACAGTCTCCTCACTCAGAATACAATATTCACCATGATGCATAGTCGCAATACATTTCCCTCATAAAAGAAGGTTGCCTTCTAGGGAAAAAAACCCTAACATAACTTCTACCGTCATATTTGTGACCTTATAATGAATGGTCCAGATTTACAATGAAATTACAATATACAATTACAAGGCAATTTTTCCTTCAGGGGCTTCGCCCCCGAACCCCCATCGGGAAACTCTTTCCCCCAGACCCCACAGAGGGGGTAACCCCCCTCTTCACTTTCCCACGTGGAGGAGTGTACATTCTTCCAAGGTGTAAAGTTTTCATGGGGTACAAACATGACTGAAAATAAATACCTCCGAATCAAGAAGGTAATCAGGCTCCACAACCAACAATCTCCCACTTGGAGACTGATCTCAACAACTCCACCAACGTTGTATATGATGGACTATGATCCTTCTTGGACCTGGAAAATTTCTCATCTTCATATTCATTCTCCCTGGTTACTCCCTTTGTTAACATGTCTGCAGGATTCTGGCTAGTGTGTATTTTTTCCAACTTCAAATGTCCATCTTCCAAGATGGATCGTATGAAATGGTACCTGAGCTGTATATGCTTAGTCTTCAGATGGAAGGCTGAGTTCTTTGCAAGATGAATGGAACTCTCACTGTCACAATACAACATGCTATTCTCTTGCTTCTTTACCATCTGCATCTTCTATAACTGGTAGTTTTGGTCGTTAAATTTCTCGACCCTAAACTTTCCATCTTCCGCCATTTCTCCCACTCGAACCAGGAACCCTCTTTTCCTACGAGTTACCTTTTTCTCTGATAACAGTTGTTAGAAAAACAAGATCACGGAGAAATAATATAAAACAAATTCAGAAATAAAACACAAAATATACAAAGTACAAGAGAGACACATATATACGTGGTTCACCCAGTGTGGGCTACGTCCACCAGAGAAATTGTTAGGTCCTTCCTTTATTATTATCTAGCAAATGAAGGGATACAACCTACAACACACCCATTGTAACTTCCTCTTCTTTCTCTCATAGTCTCCTCACTCAGAATACAATATTCACCATGATGCATAGCCGCAATACATTTCCCTCACAAGAGAGGGTTTCCTTCTAGAGAAAAAAACCCTAACAAAACTTCTACTGTCAGGTTTGCAACCTTATAATGAACGGTCCAGATTTACAATGAAATTACAATATACATTTACAAGGCAATTTTTCCTTCGGGCCCCCCCGTGTGACCCCAGACCCCGCAGAGGGGGTAACCCCCTTTTTCACTCCCCTGCATGGAGGAGTGCTCATTCTTCTTGGGTGTACAGTCTTCACGGGGTATAAACACGGCTGAAAACAAAGACCTGTGAATCAGGAAGGTAATCAGGCTCCATAACCAATAGTTGGGTATCAAATATTCTAAGCGACATTGGGTTCTCAAGTATCAAAGTGTTCTTCATAGATACATCCATGCAAAAATGGATTTTCTGGACATCTTGTCCTTAGGCGCGACCTATCGATATGCCGTCAAAATTGAGCAAAAGCTCAAAAAAAAGACGCGACAATTTGGGCATGGGAAATCATCAAAGAAAAAGTAGGGAAAGGGCATCCCCAACCCAAAAAATAGAGGACAGAGAAAAGAGGGACAGCCTTAGGAAAACTAGTCTAAGCCGCAAGAAAATAAGGACAATGGAAAGCCAAAGAGAGATACCAAGAAGTGGTGTGACTTCCATAAGAGCCCCCGGCATAACACTGTTGATTTTCACTCAAAGAAGTCATTGGTGGCTGAGGTGAAAGCCCCTAAATTAGATGCGGGGTCCAAATCTCAGTCAAAACTAGAAAGAGGATAAAAAGCATTGACACGAAACCCAGTTCCACTGTTTCCACTACCAAGATCCAACCCTGTGAACCAGACGAGCCATAGGAAGGAGAGCGCCTCTTCCATTCACAGATGTGGGTGAAAGGCACCCTACTAGAATTCATCGTTGATACTGGTAGTCAGAAGAATATCATATTAGTATGGGTCATCAAGCATATAGACCTACCGAAAACACCGCACCCGCAACCCTACATCATTGGATGGCTCCATCAAGGAAACGATCTCTGTGTCATCCAACAATGTCACTTGCCATACGACATCAAGCCCTTAAAAGATGAGGTATTGTGTGACGCTGCCCCTCTTGAGGTTTGTGATGTTCTTTTGGGACAACTTTATTTATGGAAACGACATGTTGTATATGAGTCTAGGACTTGCATTATTATTATTACCTTGAACAAGAAATTGTACAGGATACCCGAGGCAATCCCACCTAGTGCTTGATCCGGATGATTTTCAGCACGAAATGAGAGCGAATATATAATAAAGAAATGTAAAAAGATATCTTAGATATCCAATAATATAACATAAATGTATCAGAGATGCAACCATAAACACATAGATACAATAATACACAATTTTGTATTAATGAGATAAAATGTATAAAGACTGTAAAAATACAGAGTGAAAGGCTCGCTAGAATGGTGGCAGCTTATCTTTGAGAAGAGATGTGTCCACTACTCGCATTCACAAGAATATGATTTTACAATGAGGCTCCAAATGCCTTTTTATCATAAATAAAATCCAAAACCCTAACCCCGGAAGATGAAAAGCCAATAGTTTTGTGGACCTCGTTTTGGGTAGTTTGGTGTATCAACTTCCCGAGGGCATAACTTTGGCATATGATCTCCGTTTGGGGTGCACAATAGCTCGCTGGAAAGGTATCGTTGAGGAGATTCATTTTGGGGGCTCAATTAGAGAATTTAGGTATCATTGAGAAGATCAATCCCAAAAACCCTTCATTTATGCCCTCAAAATGGCCCCAGAAGTTAAAAACTGCTAAAAATAGTAAATTACCAAAATTGTCAGAAAAATGTTTTGAGCTAGTTGGAAGAGGTGGGTGGCCACTGATATCCACCTGGATCATTTCTATTTCCTTTATCTATGCCAAGCAATGTAGGAAGGTCATCTCTCAAACTGGGAAGTTTATCTTCTTCATGATTCACTCTTAGAGCGAGTGAAAGATTGCAGCCACATCGAGGGCCTCTGTGACCGACCTCTCCACACGGAAAAAGAAAGTGGATAAGGTTGTGGAGGAATACCAAGATATATTCTCCTCACCTACTGGGGTACCTTTGCATTTTCAGGTCAAGTATCCCATCGATCTAACCCCTGACACACAGCTACCCAATGGGCCAGTTTACCACCGCTCTCTGTTGGAGAATGAGGAGATCAAGCGACAGATCCAATAACTGCTACACAAGGGGAAAATCCGTCCCAATGCATCACCTTGTAGGAGCTGAATCATGCTGGTACAGAATAAATATAGAACCTGGAGACTCTACATTGATTATCGGGCCCTCAATAAAATCACAGTAAGGAACCAGTACCGTTTCCCCGAATCGACGATATCCTTGATCAACTCAAGGGGGCAAAATAATTCAGTAAGATTGATCTGAGGTCTGGTTACCACCAAGTCCCAATAGAGTAGAAACATGTATGGAATACCACCTTCAAGTTGAAAGAAGGTTTTTTTGAATGGCTGGTCATGCCATTTGGTTTGACAAATGCTCCAACAACCTTCATGAGGATGATGGGGGATATCCTGTGACCTTTCACGAATAAGTTTTTAGTGGTGTATCTGGATGATATCCTCATATACAACAAGACGTGGGAGGAACATTTGTAGCACATTCAGTAGGTTATTCACACCCTGTGGAAGCATAATCTATATTCCAACTTGGAAAAATGCTCCTGTGGCATGGACATGGTCCAATACCTAGGCTACATCGTGGATCAATGTGGTGTGCATGTGTATCCAACTAAAATCCAGGTCTTTCATTATTGGCCAACACCAACCAGAGTCACCGAGCTTCAGCGCTTCTTAGGCCTTGCCAATTTCTATCGTAGGTTAGTGTTGGGATTCTCCCATATTACATGGGCCCTCAACCAAGTAACTAGGGGTGGTGGTAAGGAAATATTTGTGTGGGGTCTGTCCCAACAACAAGCGTTCGATGATTTGAAGCAAATTTTGTGCTTGGCCTCAGTACTTTCATTACCTGAACTGAAAAACCCCTTTGAGATTGAGACATATGCTTCAAACTATTATGTGGGCACAGTTCTCACTCAGCATGGCCACCCCGTGGCCTATCATAGTGAGACATTATCAGATGCCATATATAAGTACCCTACTTATGACAAAGAAATGTACTCCATTCTATAAACCTATCGCTAGTGGAGGAATTACATTCTTGGGAAGGAAAAAATCATCTACATTGATCATAAGCCACTGCAGTTCATGTAGACCCAAGGAAAATTGCAGAATGACTGCCATCAGAAGTGGTCCACATACTTACAATAGTTCCACCTCAACATCAAGTATACAATCGAGAGTACCAACCAAGTCGTTGATTGCCTCAATCGATATCCAATCGTGACACTCACCACAGTGCTAGACTCTTGCGGCCATGAGACCTCTGGATGGCCCCACCTCTATGAAATAGACCCTAACTTCGCCAAAACCTACCAAATATTGGGAACAAAATTAGTTGTCACTAATTTCCATCTTCAAGACAGGCTGTTGTTCCATCTGGGCCATCTCTGCATTCCAACAAGCGAGTGAGAAAATATGATTTAGGAATCCCACTACAGTCAGGTAGCAGAACACTTCAACATTGAAAAGACAGTGGCAGATCTGCAAAAACATTTCTACTAGCTAAAACTTCGACAGGATGTCAGCAAGTATATCAAGTCCTGGACTTCCTAGACTATTGCTAAATCGACCACTAAGAAACAAGTCCTGTGCACCCCTATACCTACTCTTGAAAGGCCATGGGAATCCATCTCAATGGACTACATGTCGGGCCTTTCGTCCACCAAGTGGGGAAATACCTATGTTTTTGTGGTTGTTGATCTCTTTTCTAAAATGGCGATTATGGCCCCTTGCAAGAAGAGCATCACTGTGAAGGCCACTACCAATCTCTTATTTGAGAAAGTGTGGGTACATTTTGGAATCCTCCAAACCATTATATTATATTGGGATAGTCGGTTCCTCATCACATTCTGGTCGAGCCTCTAGTCAATGCTGGATGCCAAGCTCACCAAATCCATGACCTTCCACCCCTAGACAGATAGCCAAACCGAGGTCATCAATCAGATGATAGTGCATATATTGCATATGTACAATTCCAAGAACCCATGCACATGGGATGAGATTCTTCCTTATGTTCAACACAACTACAACTGATCCCTACATAGCTCAATCGGTAACAAACCCTTTCAGGTGGGGTTGGGATTCGAACCATTGGGCCCCATGGATGTTGCACTACCCCTTGCGGCCAACCCGACTGACTCATCTCCTGCTCTAGTTGAATCTGACAAAGAAACTTGGTTCATTGAGAAGATCAATCACATCCTCCAACAAGTTTAGGATATTTTACAGAAGTCCAATTCCAAGTACAAGCAACGCCATGATCAACACCAAGTGCCACATAAGTTTCAAGTGGGAGACAAATATCAGTTGCACTTGCAGAAAGAAGACCTAAAGGGCCCCATTAGAAGCTTCACCCACTCCATTATGGACCTTACACCATCACCAAGGTTGTGGGAGACAATTCTTTTGATCTCAACATTCCCCCTTTCCTTGTCCTGCACCTAGTGTTCAACGTGGCTCTCCTTCGTCCATATTTCCCACCATTATTGGAAACCTCAGAGATAACAAAACAGTTGACACCAATAGAGCTCAACCATGACTGCATGCAACAAGCATCCAAAGATCAAATTGTGGACACATAGGTCAAGGTAACTCGCCAGTAGAAGGTCCAGCTTTATTGAGTTGTCAAAGAAGGGCAACTCTTGCACCAAGGCAAGTGGCTTACCCAGGGATAAATTCATCAGAAATTTCCTCATCTGATGGGGGAACTCAACACAATGAAGACAATTTCTTCCTAAGGAGAGAGGAATGATTCATATGGATTTTAGTGTCATCCCACCTATTCCATCTGGCTCATTTTGGCAATTTTCCAGTTTGGCAGTTTTTTTCTAGTTTTCGGGTCCCAAACTTTCGGGGCCATTTTGAGGCCCTAAACAAGGTTTTTTGGGCTCGCCACAATTATAATATAGATGGAATTAGAGTATCATGACATCATGTGTAGTCCTCAGATATACCTTTCCAACGGGATATCATGTGTCTAAACCGGAGATGGTATGCAAAAGTTACAACCTCGGGAAGTTGATGTACTAACTTAACCCAACGAGGCCCACATGACTTTTGGCGCTTCATCTCCTAGGGTTAGGTTTTTGGATTCCTAGGGTTTTGGAATTCCTGTTTATTGTAAAAAGGATTTGAGAGCCTCATTGTAACCATCTTCTTGCGAATGAGCATGGATGTCACATCTCTCCTCAGAGATAAACCACCACCATTCTATCAAGCTTGTTTCAATCTGCAATTTTATAGTTTTAACATATTTCCTTATTGAATAGAAGTCGGTTTTATTGTATCTTTGTTATTGTTCTGTGTGTTTTTGTGTTAATAATAATAATAATTTGTATTCATTTCGTTCTGCTTATCAAATCCAAATCACAAAAGATGGTAAAATTTTCAAATGCAACTTTCAATGCAACTTCTACAATTTCAATAAAATTCAATCTTTACACAAATGTCAAGATCAATACTAAATAACCAAAGGAGAAAATACCATAATGAAAAATGAGTAATTTGTTTTTGTATTTTTGATATAAAGAAACCAAAATACAAGGACTGAATAACAACTTGATATATAGACCCTACTCTAAGAAAAAAGAGACAAGCCAAGAAGGATACCAAGAAGCAAACACTCAAACCAAGATGCAAGGACAACTAATGAAAAAGATGATAAGAAAGAAAAATCGCCCGAAAATTTAACAATAATCAGGTTTTCTATCACTACGTAGGCACTCAACAATTAGGACAGAGACCTAAGAAGACTCAACAACCATCAAAACTCACCCAACAAACACCAAACTCATCCAGGAAGCCTAAAAAGTTGATGTACGCGATTATTTAAGGAAAACTCGTGTATGTACATGCCCTATAGAAGGAAAACTCGCGTATGTACGTGTCTATCAAGGGAAAACCCACGTATATGTAATAAAACACTGCCATGGCAAGGATTAAGCCAATAAAAATGAGATGCAAAGTAAAAATAGGCTGTCAAGCAATCGCGACAAGGAAACTAAGGCTAACAAAGAGAAATTCTAGGAGAAAAACACTCAAAACCCCAAACAGAAGATTCCTCCCCAGTATGGTCGCCAATTCTGTTACGAGGAAAATCACTCTATGGCATGGGGTAAACCACAACAAATAGAATGACATGCATAAATCAACTCTAATCCCAAGTAGACTATATAAATGAAATGCTAACATGATAAGATCAAGAGCCTACCTCGTCCGGACGTTCGATGAAGATCACCATTGAGCATGTAGCTCAAAGCTTTATACCCACAACTTGTCCTCAACAACCAAGATACACAAGCATGTGGTGATAATATATAATGTTAGCATATAAAATAGCATAATCCATTAACATTCATGAAAAATACACCCATGGAATAACAATTCAAATATTTGCAAGATGTCAATTGGATGAGAAAATAGTATTTCTATTAAAAATGATCAACAAAAGTGTATAATTGACAAACTTCTGTGCTAGCACACATTAGAACCAAGAAACTAAGTCCCTCCAGCTAGGCCTCCACCACTTCAATCCTCCACCAAAGGGAATCTCATATAAGGGAGACAATGAAGTTCTCCATCAAATAAGGAAGAGCTTGGGGGATGAATAATGTGTTCATAATTTCAATGATAAAGGGATGCAGACTCAATGTGATGTGAAATTTCTCTAGAGTATGTTTTCTCTCAAAAGTTGAATTCTCTTCCTTCCATGGTTTGGATATGGCCCAATTTATAGCCTTAAAATGGAGCTGAAGGGTTGAGTCAGAATGTTTCCAATATATGGAAGGTCAAGGATCATGGATCTCGTGACGTGACATTGAAACCCGACATAATTTTTTATTTTGGGCACCAAACCTGATGTACGGAGGTTGTAATGGTGCAACCTGTGTATACGAATGCTTTCTAATTGGTAGGGCACATATATGTGGAAAAATGTGATTTTTTGTCTCTGGAAAGCACAACAAGGGACTTCAAGTCTGCATAGGGAAATGGAAAAGCCTTATGAGAAAGTTTCATGGGGTGAGGAAAATCTTGCTATAACAATGACATATCACTGGATCATGGTTGTTGGAGACGTCTTCTTTTGTGTGCCTCCTTTTCACACAACCACATATTGAAATCTTAGATCTATGTGTGCTTGTATCCCCCACATATCTATTATATATATGTGCTCATTTCTTATAGAGGCTTCCTGTGATTCCTCTCTTATGCACACAACTCACATCATCACATACTTATTGAGATATGGGTGCTTCCATTAACCAGATCATACCAATAGCGTTGTTCTTGTTTCATACAATATACCTTATGAAATATTTTTCCTTGAAATAAAATCTTCTTTTTCTACATCATAGAGATTCAGTGCCGAGATGCAGACATTTAAGGTGTTTTATATGTGTTTGGTGAAGCATGTGGTGTGTTTATAGAAACCCATTTGCATCCATGGGATCAATAATTTTATAATCCCATTATTGCAAATCCATTCTTTTTAAAAATAAAATATGGGGATTGTGAAGCTCGTGATCGGGAATGTTGCATCAATGTTTTTGTGGGTGTTTGGGGCATCATTCCTGGGATCATAGTCTTCGATCATAGTCTCAAATTTGGGTATGCACATGGCCATGATGCTACTTATAACCACTTCCTTGTTATTTCTACTTTTTTTTGTGTTCTCCTTTTTGGGAGAGACCATAACGTGGCAACAAATGGAAATCTGGTCACCATGCTAGTGGGATTAATATTTTTGTGGTTCCATTTTTGTAAAGTGGATATGGACAGGCTATTGGCATGTATAGTTGTGGTTGGTGGAGTTTCTTTGATTCAAATCCAACTGCTACTGTTGTTTTGAAAATCAAACAAATTCTCATTTGTATGAGAAGAAGTTTGTGTTTTCATTTTGGAGGACCTTAGGAAGATTGTTTATTTTGCCAATTTATTGTATTTTAGACATTATTTTTTCCATATCTCTTAAGAGAATTCTCCATTTTCCATTTTGTATGAGGAGTTTCAAAGAGCATTCCCCTCTCTTTCCGGTGAGTGGTTGGACACCATAATGATTTGATTAATAGAGATTGTTTTCTCATCATGAGCTCAATGAACAAATGCTGATTCCTATATTTTAAATGGGTGCCTAACATGGCCTTGTTTTTAAGAATCCATATTTAGGATTGTTGTCCATGATGGCTATTTATGGTACCTCTCATTCTGCACCTTTTAGTAGTGGATTATGTCTCACTCGTGCATATAGTTTTAAAAGTGTAACCAACCATTTGTTGTAATATTCCAGATATAAAAAGTATGCAGAACAGAAATAAAATGCTAGAAATGGAAGATAAACTACAATATAACCAGAACAACACCACAATAACACAGAAATGATATCAAAATAACACCAGAAAGAACACTTTGATTATGAGAGCAATGTTCACGGGCCTCTTCGAGGGGGAAACCTCCAGTCGAGCATAGCTCTATTACAATAATATCCAAGCTAGGGTTCTCATACCCTTGATTCCTATTTATACTAAATATGTCTATCAAAAGAACCATCTAGAGGAAGATCCTTTGTAATGATCCCAAGCCATTATGCAAGGATCATCATTGTTTTGGTGTCTTTTCAAAAATTTTTCTGAGTGAGGTATTTCATCAAACACTTTGTTGATCTACCTTTTAGATGTGTTTATATGTGTGTATGCAGCAAATAACAGAAAGAGATAACCATGGAACATACCTCAACCATATGCAATAAGATAGACAAGCCAAAACATGTCAATTCTTCTTTATTCATAAAATAGAGAAACCTGCTACAATGAAGATGTCAATCTGGAATGCTCAACAGATGGCCAAGAAGATAGACAGTAGATAAGAGCTGCTACAAAATGCTCCCGCTAATACAAAAGATGCCTCCAAAGGATGAATGAGAAATGAAGATCAATACAAGCAGATCTGAATGCCAAACTCTCCAGCTGAAGAATGCCACTTTCCAATAGAAGGCTGAAACCCTCAATAACTCGGCCTTGCTGCAAAAAGTGTCCAATCACCCTAATAAATATGCCAACTGATAGATCAGGTGATGGTAAGAATAACCTAGGTGACCGAATCTCCAAGATCCCTCTCAATCTCTGTAGACCTTAAATCCCCCACTGAATGGTGCACCCCACTGGATGACTGAAACCCTAGATAATTTGGCCCTGCTGCCAAAAGTGTCTAATCACCCTAATAAATATGCCAACTAATAGATTAGGTGATGGTAAGAACAACCCAGGTGACTGAATCTCTAAGATCCCTCTCAATCTCTGTAGATCTGAAATCCCCCACTGAATGGTGCGCCCCACTGGATGACTGAAACCCTAGATAATTCGACCCTATTGAAGGAGGCCTCCAAATGCTCTGAAACTATGCAGAAATATAGATCGGGACACTTCAAGTCACTAGGTAAAGTCTCAAGGTCAGATCCGAAGTGTAACCCCTCCAAACGGACTAGATCTGGATCTCAAAACGCCCTCCTTCTCTTCAATTCGCCCCACTGCTCAAGAAATAATCTGAGCCATAAAACTGTCTCAGAAAGCACTAGATATGATGTCCAAGGCCCTGCAATGAAAATCCAAGTGATAGAATCCACAACGGCCCTGCCAATATCCTACAACAAATCTCTCTCCAAAGATGGTGCGCCCCTCTTGCTGGAATCCCTCAACTGGTGCACCCTCTCTCTATCTGCACATGAAACTGATGTAGAATCCTCCTGCAACTGAGTAGATCTAGAA
>ML783931.1:893872-919496 GCA_009831015.1 Picea engelmannii | reverse complement strand
CTCCAAAGTGACTTTAATTTTATTAATATTTAATTAATTAATTAAATCACTTTAATTAATTAATTAACCTTTTTACCTCTAAAAATCTCCTTATCTCTCCTTGTGGCTTCCCTGGCCACTGAAAGTCACTTCTAGCCATCCCATCCTGTAGTGTTGTGCCTCCCGATTCCAATGAGCTACTGCACTGAGAGGTTCCTCCAAGTAATGTGCCCAAAATGACCTCTTTAGTGATTTTAATTAACTTATAGCTCAAAATAGTCAAAATCATGGAAATCGTCGGAATGGAACGAAACCAAAGCCAACCTGTGCAGAATGGCTCATAATGATGGAATATGATGATAAATTCCAACTGGACCCCACAATGCCTCTCAAATACCCCTCTACTCACTATAAGATCCATTTGGCGACTCTAGTCATCATAAGTCTCTGCCCTGTGATGATGTCCCAAAGTGGGGACATTACATCCTTCTAGAAGCAGAAGCTTCTATTAGGTCTTCTTACATTCGGCTTATTTTACCTTATTGTAAGGCCTTATTAATATTGACCTTTATTACATCTGAATATATTGTTCTACCTACATGAGGGGTTAGGTCCCTAACATGTCCTCCCCCTTAAAAACAACCTTGTCCTCAAGGCTTAAGATGTGAAAATTGCTGCAGAATGGTAGTTGGTTCCCAAGTGGCATCTGTTGGAGTTGCATCTTTCCACTGGATTAACAATTCCTTGATGGTTCATTGAGGCTCACGTTGGTCCAAAACTTCTTCTGGTTGTAGCCAAATGGATCCTTTTTCATCCAATTCGGGAAGGTTGGTTTGAATTTGGCACCTAGTTCCAATCACCTTCTTTAAGCATGAAACATAAAAAACATGATGCAACTTCGAATGACTCGGCAAAGATAAATGATTGGCCACTTGTCCCACATGCTTGAGAACTGTATAAGGACCATAAAATTTGGGTGCCAACTTCTGACAATGGTCGGCCTTGAGGGAATTTTTCTTATAAGTTTGTAGTCGAAGAAACACCTGATCCCCTTTTGAAAATTCACGTTCAGAGCGACCTTGATCTGCTTGTTGCTTCATGTGATTCTGGTCCATGACCAAATTCTCTTTGAGGGTTCAGAGAATAGTCTCTCGAATTGTAAGTCTTTGGTCAACCACCTAGACCTTCGAGACACCTGGTAAATATGAGAGAACTGAAGGTGTATTTTTTCCATATATCGCTTCAAAAGGAGTCATGTGGGTAGCTGTATGGTATGAAGTGTTGTACCACCATTCAACTAGGGGTAACCATTGAGGCCACTGATTTTTCTTTTTTGATGAAAAACACCTCAAATATGATTCCAAACACTTGTTGACAACTTCAGTTTGACCATCAGTCCGGGGATGATAAGCTATGCTGAGATGCAATTGGGTGCCTTGTAGTTTGAATAGTTCTTGCCAAAAATTGCTTGTGAAAGTTGGGTCGTGATCAGAAGCAATAGAATTCGGCATGTCATGAAGCTTGAAGACCTAATCCATGAAAAGTTGTGTTAGCAACAATTTTGGTATTGGGGCACAAAGGTACACAGGTCTGCAGGTTGCCCGGGAAGTGCCCAAGCGCAGCACAGAGGAACCTCTTTTCGCTTACAATTCGAGCGAATGGGCGAAGTTTTGTCGACAGCCACCGAGATCCACCTAAAAAGATGATCGATGGTCATCAGGATTTCAGGGCTGCCAAGTTGCTCGAGGGTTAATGCAAGTGATAGCTCCAGTAATTCAAGACAAATCTGGGTCGTCCGATCAAATTGAGACAGGTGGTTTCCAGTCGGCATAACGGGGATCAGGGTTTCAGGAAACGAGGAGCCTCCCATTCATCGTAGTTGAAATCGTCGATTGGCGAAGTGCCGAAAGCACCTTTGGAGCTGAGCCCACGGTCCTAGCACAAGGTCACTTCAAGCGAGCCTGTAAAAGAGGGCGGCTCCCTTTTAAGTAATGAATTCTCCCTCGTCCATTCATCTTAAGGACGCATGATGCAAGATCTAGCCGCGTTGGTTTTCGGCAATCACAAGTTCGAAGGGTAAAAGTTTCGTATCACTTTGTATCGCGAAACCCCGAACCCCGAAGCACCGAAAATGCCCAGGGTCAGGCCCAAAGTATCAAGGGGCAGTCTTAGCCGTCCATCTGAAGCCCACACTTGGTGCGCGATTAAGCTCCCTTCCTTTTCTCCCATCGCAGTTTCAAAACACAAGGAGCAGTTCCCTCGTATCCCCGATGTGCGAAGTAGCGAGAGTGTCCAGGATCTGGGACCCACAGCAGCATCGGGTGAATTTTGGACCGTTCAATTTCAAGGATGTGTGGCACCCAATTGAGCCGCCTCGGCGTTTCGCCCATCGCAGCTATGAATGAGCAAGGATTAACTCCTTCTATTCGCGAACACCGAAAGCGCTTTAGAAATAAACTCAGGGTCACAGTCCATGGTCACCGAGGAAGAAAGGAGTTGTGCGTAAGGGGGCCAAAGGTGTCGAGTCTGATCGCAGAAAGGATCATAGTAATCTCCATGCGCCATCTGATGCGACATCGATCTTGGTTTTCGCTTGGAGTAAATGAAGATGTGATCGGGTGGTTGAAATCTCCATTCGTTCATTAAGTTTGAGGTATGGAGGGTCCGACAAGCGGTTTGCTCGAAGGGGTTCCATGTACTAAATAGAACAGAGAAGCCATGCTGAAGTCCTCGATTAGACAGAGAAGTCTGCACACGCCATTTTGGCCTTTAGTGTTTCAACTACCTCCCCTGCAAAGTCCACGCGAAGTTAAGGAAACGTCTAACGAGGGACTTCCGCTCGAAGATCGATTGAAGAGACGATACGCCTTGAAGGGCGAGCGCACCTCTGCTGGGCAAATCTGCCCAGGTATATGTACTCAGTTTTTGTATTTTTGGAAGGATCGATGGTTGAGCAAGGCTCCCGATTGTAAAGTTTTAGTGAAGTGCTGGTCACTCTGGTTAATGTATAAGGCATTTGAGATTTCTTACTTTATGGATGTCAGTTTCTTTTCCACCTCTTTGTATACTGTGTTAGAAAAGCTCGAAATTGGAGGATCCAGTCGAGTTGTAGTTTTTATAGGATGATGTAGGTTGGATCAATGTAACGGTTACATGGTTTTTACTCAGTTCTTGTGACTTTCTTAGTAGTGAGAGACTTGGGATTGGAGGATCCAGTCAAGTCACCCATCAGCTCCTTGAAACTCTCTACCAAGAGGATCTTGGTTTCTAAGTTTTTCTTCCACAAGCTCCCAAAGGCCTGTTGCCTGAGGCATCTTGCTCATCTTTCTCACAATTCCTCCATCTACCACCCTTTAATCCACTTACTGACAGAAGTTGGATCAAGACCTCCATTGCTTTCTGCATACCAGGCCCAGTTTCCTGAGTTAAAGCTATAGTTTCTCGAGTTTCTACCCATCCGATCACCCCACTAAATAAATCGTGACATAAAACTGATGGGTGTTACGCTCTGCTCCTGCAAGAAATCCAGGGGTGACTTCTGATGCTAACATTTCTGGCACCGTTGTCGGGGATGAAGTTGAAAATTTTCCCCGGGATTGAACAACATTGAGCCTCTGATTCTGAAGGTGCATCGGGTATCAGAGCCTTTGAATATTGCTACTATGCACCTGGCGACTCCATTGTGACGACTCCGCTGGGGAGAACCTGCTCTATTAATTGTGGCTTTCAGAGGTAGACACATGCGATCTCATCCACAACTGCCTCTAGCTACACCTGAAACTGATCCAGAGGTGATTTTCAGAAAGGGAAAGGCTCCTGAAGAAGAAGCTTCCACCGCTGAACCAGATAATCCACTATCTCTTTCTATAGAAACTCCATTTTCTTCTCCTCAGCTTTCCAGCAGACCGTTTTATGAAGTTTCTCGTTTCCTAAATTTCGGGAGTGTTCCTGTTGAGTTTTCCTCTACTAGTCTGGGACCGGAGGGATGAGACCTTGTCACTCCTCTCTCCCCTGAAACTGTACCTTGGTGTAGACCTGGGACCACAGAAGATCTCCCCACTCCTATATTTACTACTGTTGTGCAAAGAGAAGCACCTGCTGACTCAAGCTCGTTATCCTTCTCCTTAAATCCCCTCTTGTTTCCCACTCCACTTCGAGACTCATTCCCAGTAGCCCCTTCACGAACTCCTTCTCCTCCAAGTTCTCCTCCACCTAATATCCCTATGGCTGGTGCTAATCCCCCTCTGAATAGAATGGATGCCATAGTCACTGCCAGATACGCTCCCTTAATCCTACCCCATCCTATGAATCCTCTCCCTGCTGGAGACTACTTGAAGTATATTCCCAAGTTCACTAGGGAGGGAGACATAACTACGGAAGAGCACCTGGCTGCTTTCTACAGTTATGCAGACAACCTCAATATTGAAAATGAAGATTTTTGGATGAGAGTCTTCATCCAGAGCCTGGATGGCGAGGTTAGGAAATGGTTAAGAGGATTGGCTCCAGGATCTATTGCTGGGATTGAAGCCCTGGATAATGCTTTCCTGAGGCAGTGGGGCGATAGGAAAGATTTCATGTATTACATGATAGAGTTTGGGTCTCTGAAGAAGATGGAAGGAGAGTCCATCTCCGACTTCTCCAAAATATTCAATAAGATGTATAACAAGATCCCCACTGAAATAAAGTCTTCAGAAGCCTCGGCCAAGATTTCTTATGCTAGTGCGTTTGGCCCCAATTTCTGTTACTGAGAGAAAGAAGAGCCACCTCCTTAGCTCAAATGAAAGATGCGGCCATAGAAGTGGAATCCAATGTATTAGCAGCTGATAGACTGAGGAACAAGGCCGACGTAGACAGAAGAAAGGGAAGATCTGAAGCCTCAACTTTTGGCCCATCGGTGCCCCACCCGCAAGTGGATGAACTGACCTAGATGGTGAAGTCTCTGTCTGCAGAGATGGAGAGGATGAAAGTGGAAGGGAGGTAAGCATACAAGGGCCCTCAGAACACCGAAAAAAAAGGAGGTTTAATGAGGCCAAACAATATAACTCCCCCGACTATCCAGAGAGAAAGGGGAAGAGACAAAGACGACCAAAAAATTTAGGCCCCTTTTCAAAACAATTTCGTGGCTGAGGAGGAACAAGAAGGAACAAAGGAACTTGATCCTGAAATCCATTGCTTTAGAGACACACCTCCTTTTCCTCATCTCACTCAATCAACATACGAGGAGTTTCTCATGGACAATCAGCTAAATGAATTGAGCAAGGGAGACAAGGCTAGTGACAGCCAAGGCATATATGATCTGAGGTCTAAAAAAGAGACAAGAACACCTGATGTTCCTGAGCGGTCCGCTAGAACAGAGAAGCCTGCTAATGAGGTAGTGGACAGCAACAGAGGTAAGAAGGCTCAACCCCTCTCTCCCATTGTCCAGAGTCATGTTCCCGAAATAAGAGAAATTCCCAAGCTTAGATCTTCTTTTAATTTCGAGCATGAAATTCAAAAAATTAGAATCCCTGTGCCCCTAACCAAATTGATTAAACATGAAGGGTTCAAGAAGTGCTTCTCTGAGATTTTACAATCTAAGGTCTCAAGCCTTCCCACAGACTCCATTAATCTACAATATGAAAAGCCTGTAGTTATCCTAGGTCCTATGATAGAAGATAGGAATGACTCATCGCCTCCCTTCTATACCTCCTTGAACATACATGACAAGGTACTGCATAACTTCTTAATGGATTCTGGGGCTTCTCACAACCTCATGCCCAAAACTGTCATGGAAGAACTAGGACTGGAAGTCACCTGAGCCTATCATGACCTCTTTTCCTTTGACTCCAGGAAAGTTCAGTGTCTAGGAGTTATCAAATACCTGGTCGTCACCTTGTTCTAGTTGCCCATGAAAAGTGTGGTCATGGATATAGTAGTGGCTGATGTCCCCCCCAAGTTTGGTATGTTGTTGTCAAGATATTACATAAAAAGACTGGGGGGAACCGTGTAGATGGACCTCACATATGCTACTATCCTAGTGTTCAGAGGAGATCATAGAAGACTATACAGAGAAGCCCAACTGGCCTATATAATCAGCGATGAAGCCAACCCTACCAATCATCCCATCTTTGCCTTGGACACTAATTTAGGCTCCAGTTTACTACAACTCACCCATGCCCCTGAGCCTCCTCTCAAACTCAAAAAGCAACCCACCATTTCCCCTAAGCTCCCTCTCTCCATCACCCCCGTTTGGAAAATGTTCTTTGATGGAGCCTCTTCCAGGGAAGGTGTGGGTGCTGGGGTGTTTTTTGTATCCCCTGCTCGGGAAACCATATCTCTATCGTACAAACTAGAATTTGAAGCTACCAACAATGTGGCAGAGTATGAAGCTCTTATCCTAGGATTAAGAGCCGCAAGGGAAATGGGAATTCAGGAGGTAGGAGTGTTTGGAGACGCAGAGTTGGTGGTCCAACAGATTAGAAGCGCTTATCAGGCTAAGCATCCTCGACTCAGGAGTTACAAAAATGAGGTATGGGACCTAATTGACAGTTTCTTCTAAGCGTTTAACATTTCTTTCATTCCAAGAGAGGAGAACACAACGACAGATTACTTGGCTACATCAGCAAGCAATTTCAAAGTACCCTTGCCGCCCAAATTCAGATATGAGGTAGAAGTAAAATACAGGCCCTCCATACCTGACAACGTCAAACATTGGAAGGTATTTGAGGATGACCTCGAGATCAAGAAGTTCTTGGAGACTATCAAAGAATTTTCAGAGATGCATATCGACCAAGACTCTGTCTCTGAAGAAAATCTTGGTGGGGGTAATTTTCTGAATAAGATTGCAGAGCGTAACATTGTGCAGCTGCCTAGCAATCATATTCCAAGAGGAATGGTTCCTTTGGAAAGGATTTTTGATGGAAATGGTGTGGCATTAAAAGGGGAGATATCAGTAGATGATGCTGGTACTATTCGGTGCAACATTGGCACCGAGAGTAAGCCCAGGTTTGTTAAAATGTCGAGAAGTCTGACAAAGGAACAGAGGTCGGAATATGTTGGAATTTTGAGGGAATTCGGTGATTTTTTTGCCTGGACCTACGAAGACCTCAAAACATATGACATTTCTGTCATCGAGCATAAAATCCCATTAAAAGAAGAGGCAAAGCCATTTAGGCAGAAGCTGAGACAGATCAATCCTATACTATTGCCTATCATGGAGAGGGAAGTAAAGAAGCTGCTTCAAGCTCAGATCATTGTACCACTGAGATACTGAGAGTGGGTGGCCAACCTGGTGCCAGTGAGGAAAAAGAATGGAGAGATCTGGCTCTGTGTAGACTTCAGAAACCTGAACAAGAGCTCACGAAAGGATAACTACCCTTTGCCAAAGATGTAACACATACTGCAGAGGGTAACAGGAGCTTTGTCCATGATTGATGGTTTCTTTGGCTACAATCAGGTCTTTGTTCTTCCTGAGGACAGGGAAAAGATGACATTTACCACTCCATGGGGGACATTCATGTACGCCAAGATGCTGTTTGGATTAATGAATGCAGGGGAAACGTTTCAACGTGCCATGGAAATAGATTTCGTTGGGGAAAATGATAAATTTGTGGTCGTTTATCTGGATGACATCACAGTGTTTTCAAAATCTGATAAAGAACATCATCGTCATCTCAGGAAGGTTTTCCTGAAATGCAGAAATTTTGGCATTTCATTAAACCCCAAGAAATCTCTGTTCGCCATGCAGGAGGGAAAGTTACTAGGCCACATAGTATCAGTGGAAGGAGTCAGAATTGACCCCAGCAGAGTTGAGGCGATACAAGGCTTATCGATCCTGAGGTCCAAGAAGGAGGTCCAATCTTTCCTCGGTAAAATTAATTTTTTGAGGAGGTTTGTGCCTAACTTTGCTGAGGAGGTAAAGCTTATAACAACCATGCTGAAGAAAGGAAATGAAGTAAGGTGGACCCCTCAATCATGACATTCCTTTGAGCAAATCAAGAAGGCCCTGACTGAAGCTCCTGTGCTTATACGTCCCGACTAGTCAAGGAATTTCCTTATTTTCTCCTTTTCCTCACTTGACACAGTGGATGATGTTCTATTACAGACAAACGACATTGGGTTAGAACAGCCTATTGCTTATTTCACCCGAGCATTGATGAATGCTGAAGTTAGGTATGACACTATGGAGAAGCAGGCCTATGATCTAGTATAAGCTCTCAAATCTTTTAGAACCTATGTCCTACAGTAAAAAATCATTGCCTATGTCCCCTCGAATGTTGTTAAAGACATTCTTATTCAGCCTGACATAGACAGGAGAAGGAGTAAATGGATAGCCAAAATTCTAGAATTCGACCTGGAAATAAAGCCCACCAAATTGATCAAAGGTCAAGGTTTAGCCAAGCTGTTGGCTGAAGCAAACTGCCAAGCTCTGGGGATAAGTTTCATAAATGAATGCTCAGGAATTCCACAAAGTCGGTTGTCTGAAATGGACCCTCGAAGAGATCCCCCATTAGCTCGATGTCCTTGGTATAAGGATGTCATATACTTTCTGCAAGAGTTGCGGCCCCCAGACGACCTGCAAAGGAACAAAGCAAGAGCTCTAAAGCTCAAGGCAGTCAGATACTGCCTAATCAATCAAGTGTTATATTGGAAAGACCCCCTGGGGGTGCTTTTAAAATGCATGAGTCCACAAGAGGCCGAAATGATCGTGGCTAAATTTCACAGTGGCCTATGTGGAGGCCACCATTTCTGGAAAGCCACAGCCCACAAAATCCTCAAGGATGGATACTACTGGCCTACCGTGTTCACTGACGTCTGCAAAAAGGTCAGATTCTGCATAAAATGTAAAAAATTTGTAGGAAAGAAGCAGGTCAAGTCTCTGCCATTAAATCTGGTGGTGGTTTCAGGACCTTTCCAGTAGTGGGGCCTAGATTTCATTGGAGAAATTCACCCTGCTTCCAGTGGGCAGCACAGGTGGATCCTGACTGCTACAGATTTCTTTACCAAGTGGATTGAAGCTATCCCTACCAGGAGTGCTTCCCACAAGGTAATCATTGGATTCCTGGAGGACCTCATCACGAGATTCGGTTGCCCGAGTAAAATTGTCACTGATAACGTAGCCGCTTTCAGGTCCGAGCCATTGGCCAAGTTCTGCAAGCAGTTCAGAATCAAGATGATTCACTCCACCCCATATTATCCATAGGGCAATGGTTTAGCAGAATCCTCCAACAAAATCCTGATAAGGATCTTCAAAAGGTTATTGGAAGACAACAAGAAGGCCTGGCATTCCAAATTAAAATTTTCTCTATGGGCCGACCTAGTGACCACAAAGAGATCTATCAGCGTCTCTGCTTTCCAATTAGTCTATGGAGCGGAGGCTATTTTCCCTTCTCATTTAGCCATCCCCGTAGAAAAATTCCTCCAGGACCATCAGGAGGAGCCTGATGACATGATCAGAAGGATTCATCAGCTAGTGGAGGTCTAACAGGCCAGGGAGCAGACAATGGACAAAATTTAGGACCATCAGCAAAATATCAAGCAGGTTTTTGATAAGAAGGCCAAGAAGGAGTGGTTCCAGATAGGAGACCTGGTGTTGAAATGGGATGCTCCTAAGCAAGATAAGGGCAAACACAACAAATTTGAAGCCCTATGGATCGGGCCTTTCAAAATCTCCGAGACTTTCTCCAATAACACGTACAGGTTGCGAGGTTTGGAAGGTGATGAAATTTTCAACAGCCCAGTGAATGGGCATTTTCTGAAAAAATGTTTTGTTTGAACCTCAGATGGCTTCTTTGTTTGTATATATATTGTCCTTTTGTTTCTTTGTTCGTTTTCATTTTTATTTTTCGGCTTAATAATGACTCCATAGCCCAACAACAAGGCACTGGAACTGCAAAATGAGTCCTTAGAGCATCGCGGGGACGATTCTATCCCCCATGGAGCCTAATGTTAGCAAAAATTTTGGTATTGGGGCACAAAGGTACACAGGTCTGCAGGTTTCCCGGGAAGCGCCCAAGCACAGCACAGAGGAACCTCTTTTCGGTTACAATTCGAGTGAATGGGTGAAGTTTTGCTGAAAGCCAACGAGATCCACCTATAAATTTGATCGATGGTCATCGGGATTTCGGGGCTGCCAAGTTGCCCGGGGGTTAATGCAATAGATAGCTCCAGGAATTCAAGACAAATCTGGGTCGTCCGATCCAATTGGGACAGCTGGCTTCCAGTCGACATAACGGGGATCGGGGTTTCAAGAAACGAGAAGCCTCCCATTCATCACAGTTGAAATTGTCGATCGACGAAGTGCCGAAAGCACCTTTGGAGCCGAGCCCATGGTCCTAGCACCAGGTCACTTCAAGTGAGCCTGTAAAAGAGGGCGGCTCCCTTTTAAGTAATGAATGCTCCCTCATACATTCATCTTAAGGACGTGTGGCACAAGATCTATCCGCGTCGGTTTTCGGCAATCGCAAGTTCGAAGGGTAAAACTTTCGTATCACTTTGTATCGCGAAACCCCAAACCCCGAAGTGCCGAAAATGCCCAGGGTCGGGCCCACAGTATCAAGGGGCAGTCTCAGTCGTCCATCTGAAGCAGACACTTGGTGCGCGATTAATCTCCCCGCCTTTTCGCCCATCGTGGTTTCGAAATGCAAAGATCAATTTTGCTCGTATCCCCGATGCGCGAAGTAGCGAGAGTGTCCAGGATCTGGGATCCATAGTAATGTCAGGTGAATTTTGGACCGTCTGATTTCAAGGACATGGGGCGCCCAATTGAGCCTCCTCGACATTTCACCCATCGCAGCTATGAATGAGCAAGGATTAACTCCTTCTATTCGCGAACGCCAAAAGCGCTTTAGAAATAAACTCAAGGTCACAGCCCATGGTCACCAAGGATCAAAGGAGCTATGCGTAAGGGGGCCAAAGGTGTCAGGTTTGATCGTAGAAAGGATCATAGTAATATCCATGCACCATTTGATGTGACCTTGATCCTAGTTTTCGCTTGGGGTAAATGAAGATGTGATCGGGTGGTTGAAACCTCCATTCGTTCATTAAGTTTGAGGTATGGAGGGTCCGGCAAGCAATCTGCTCGAAGGGATTCCATGTACTGAATAGAACAGAGAAGCCATGCTGAAGTCCTCGATTAGACAGAGAAGTCTGCACATGCCATTTTGGCCTTTAGTGTTTCAACTACCTCCCCTACAAAGTCCATGTGAAGTTAAGGAAACGTCTAACGAGGGACTTCTGCTCGAAGATCGATTGAAGAGATGGTACACCTTGAAGGGTGAGCGTGCCTCTATTGGGAAAATCTGCCCAGGTATATGTACTCAGTTTTTTCATTTTTGGAAGGATCGATGGTTGAGCAAGGCTCCTGATTGTAAAGTTTTAGTAAAGCATTGGTCGCTTTGGTTAATGTATAAGGCATTTGAGATTTCTTACTTTATGGATGTCAGTTTCTTTTCCACCTCTTTGTATACTGTGTTAGAACAACTCGGAATTGGAGGATCCAGTCAAGTTGTAGCTGTTATAGGATGATGTAGGTTGGATCACTGTAACGGTTACATGGTTTTTACTCATTTCTTGTGACTTTCTTAGCGCTGAGCGACTTGGGATTGGAGGATCCAGTCAAGTCACCCATCAGCTCCTTGAAACTTTGGACCAAGAGGATCTTGGTTTCTAAGTTTTTCTTCCACAAGCTCCCAAAGGCCTGTCGCCCGAGGCATCTTGCTCATATTTCTCACAAGTCCTCCATCTACCACCATTTAATCCACTTACTGACAGAAGTTGGATCAAGACCTCCATTTCTTTCTACATACCAGGCCTGGTTTCCTAAGTTAAAGCTATAGTTTCTCGAGTTTCTACCCATCCGATCACCCCACTAAATAAATCGTGACAGAAAACTGATGGGTGTTAGGCTCTGCTCCTGCAAGCAATCTAGGGGTGACTTATGGTGTCAACAAGTTGAGCCACAATGGATGTTGTAAATGGGCATTGAAGAAAACATAAATGAGCATACTTGGAAAGGCGATCAACTACAACCATGATGACTGATTTATTTCCTGATTTAGGTAAGCCTGTAATAACATTCATAGAGATATCCCTCCAAATAGCAGTTGGAATTGGAAGAGGTTGTAGTGTGCCAAGAGATTTGACTGTTTCACCCTTGTTTCATTGACACACATCACATTCAGCTTCAAAATTACGAACGTCTTGTTTCATGCCATCCCAGAAAAAAGAACGTTTGACCCTATCATAGGTTTTGGTTAACACGGAGTGCCCTGCTATGGTTGTAGCATGAAGCTCAGAAAGTACCGTGGATTTAAGTTTTGACTGTTTACTTAAATACAAATGGACTTTGTGTCGAAGCTCATCATGGAGCCAAGAGTACCCTGGGTAAAATGGAGAATTGGACTGCAATAGTTGTATCAGATGCAAACTTTTGGGATCGTGTATCCATTCCTGGTGAACGTCTTAGAGCTAGTTTGGTACAATGATGGAGAGAGAAAAAAAGGATCCTTCATCTTCATATTTTTGGGAAAGTGCATCTGCAACCACATTGTCTTTTCCTTTCTTGTAAATGATCTCATAATCATATCCAAAGAGCTTAGTCACCCATTTTTGTTTCTCTAGGGAGGATATGCGTTGTTCTAGAAAATACTTGATGCTTTGATGATATGTCTTAATTTGGAAGCATTGCCTAATAGATAAGGGTGCCACAGATTGACGATGTGTAGAATAGCCAACATTTCCTTTTCATAGATTTATTTGCCCAAATTCCATTCAGATAGTTGTTTGTTGGTAAAGGCCAAAGGCCTACCCTCTTGCATAATGACAACTCCAATTCCTTTCCCTGAAGCATCACATTCCAGGACAAAAGTATTTGTGAAATTGGGAAGGGCCAGGACTGGAGTGGTGCACATGGCCATATTCAAGGTTTGAAAAGCCTGAGTAGTTGCTGGAATCCAAGTGAATGAATTATTTTTGATGAATGTTTTGAGAGGTGCTGTGACCTTTCCATAATTCTTAAAAAACTTGCGATAATAACCTGTTAATTCTAGAAATCCACGCAAGATTTTGAGAGTCTTTGGGTGAGGCCAGTCTTGCATAGATTCAATCTTTTTAAGGTCCACCCTGACGTCGTCCTTGCCAACAAGATGACCCAAGTACTTGACTTTTGAGGTGCCAAAAACACATTTAGATTGTTTCAAGAAAAGTTGGTGCTGAGAGAGTAGATGGAGAACTTGATCCACATGAGCAAGATGGTCTGTCCAAGTTTTTCTATAGATGAGGATATCATCAAAGAAAAATAAGACAAAACGACGTAGAAAAGGGAGGAATACATGATTCGTGAGGCTTTGGAAGGTGGAGGGGACATTACACAAGACAAAGGGCATGACCAAAAACTCATAGTGGACCTCATGAGTTCTAAAGGAAGTCTTAGGAATGTCTGCCTCTTTGATACGGATTTGGTGGTAGCTAGAACGAAGATCCAGTTTAGTAAAGAATTGGGCGCCACTCAATTCATCCAAGAGGTCATCAATGACAGGAATGGGAAATTTGTCTTTAATGGTGAGTTTGTTGAGGGCGCAGAAGTCAGGCCACATGCACCAAGAACCTTATTTATTCATGACCATGACCATAGGAGAAGAGAAGGGGCTCGTACTAGGGAGGATAATGCCTGCGTTAAGTAGTTCTTGCACCATTTTCTCAATTTCATTTTTTTGGGAAAAGGGGTGACGATAGGGACGGATATAGGGAGGAAGGTTTCCTGGTGCAAGGGGAATGGAATGATCATGAATACCACGGGAAGGATGGAGTCCTTGGGGAGTGGAAAATACCACCTGATGTTTAGAGAGGATGGATTGGAGGTCTTGCGGCATGGAGGGTGTCTTAGTTGCTTGTATGGCATGGAGTTGGGAAATAACGCCAGAATGACCTTTTTTGAGTAGCTTTTCCATGCGATGGGAACTAATGATCTCAGGTGAACCGTCGGTGATGCCTTGAAACTTATATTGTCGACCCTCCTCGTCGAATTGCATGGTTAATTCCTTAAAATCCATGAGAATGGGACCCAAAGTCCTTAGCCAATTTGCACCCAACACAATGTCACAACCGCCCATGTCAATAGAAAACATATGATATTTTAGGTGGTAGTCACCAATTTGGAGACGTACATTTTCACAACGCCCTCCACATGTCATGGAGCCGCCATTAGTAATCATGATTTGGAAATTATTGACTGCATGTATATAGCAATGAGTTTCTTGGGCAATGCGGTGATGAATAAAATTATGGGTGCTTCCACTATCAACAAGAATGATGACCTTCCTATGCTTGATGTAACCAATTAGCTTGAGGGTTTGGGGAGAAGAGAAGCCGGTGAGAGCATTGAGGGAAATGACCAGTTTTCTTTTGGGAGGGTTTGAGGGAGGGGTTATGTCAGTGGTTTTAGGTGACTCAGACACAAGAGGAGTTTCAACATCCTCTTTTGAAATATCCTCCGAGATGGCCATAAAAATATTTGTTCCTTACACTTGTGGCCCCAAAAATATTTGTCATCACAATTATAACAAAGGCCTTTGAGTTGGCGTTCAACCATTTCATCCCTGGTCAATTTTTGGATCTTGAGTGGAGCAGAGGGGGTAGTGGGATTTACTGGTTTAGTGCAAAGAATAAAGGAGGGTTTCCGGTTTTGAGAAGATACAACCTATTGTGCTTCCTTATCTCTTTTAGTAGCCTCCACCCAACTCTGAGGCCAAGCCATGAGGACATGGTCACTAATCTCATCCTTGAGGCCATTGATAAAACATTCTCAGAAAAAAGCATCAGACATGCCCTCTGTCCGAAAAGCCAGTTGCTCAAAAGAAGCTATAAAGTCTTCCACTGTTCCAGATTGTTTCAACTTTGTCAAACTGCCTAAATGGTTGGTGTTAGTGTCAAAGCATTGATAAAGCTCTGCCACAAAGTGTGTCCAAGCAACACAGACTTGATGGGAAGTTTTTCTCCATTGCCACCATTGCCAACGTTCTTGATCTAGATGGAGAACACCATACCAGAGTTTGGCCAAGTCATTTGTAATATCGTATAAAGAGAAATAATGTTCCATTTGGGTTACCCAACTAGTGGTATCCAAGCCATCAAATTTGGTCACATCCACCCACGGAAGGCGTAGGTCACACTGAAAGTGATGGGGCTGAAAATTACGGGATTGAGAGGAAGTTTCAGCTTCGGTATACGAAGGTGGGTCAGATATAGGGGAATCTGTAGGGATATGAAGCTTGGTGCAGATCATTGAAACGACATATTCAAGATGGGTAGTCATGTCTTGTTTGAGTTCTTCTATTGAGGCGATGATGGAGGACTGCATGTTTGTATTGAGTGTAGAAACATTGGCACTGATTTGTTTCACTTCTTGTTGGGTCTCTGTGAAATTAGATTGCAAGAGATTGAAGCAAGCTTCCAAGTATTAGCAACGGGTATGGGCCATGATGATGAGGGAACCGAAAAGGGGCGGGTGGGGTCAATTTTTTTTTTTTCTGAAAAATGATAGGTATGAATGTGATAAGGGCGAAGAGATAAGTCCAATGGAATAGGTCTCAAATAATGGTACAGTGATAATTTTATTTTATTTTTATTTTTTACATCTGCGGAGTTAGACTTTGGTATGAAGAATACTGTAGTGATGAAATGCCAAAATGCTTAACCAAAAAGAATTGTGTAGTGATCTGGTAACTCGAACACAGTTGTCCAGAAATAGATCTTGTCTGTTTTAATTTTTGTTTCTGTCGCCAAGGGTTAGGTATTCAAGGGTTCTACAGATAAGGGTTTTACCTATGCTATAACTCTCTGATATATGTGCGGGGTCCAACATTAGTACTCGGCCCAATATCTCAAGGAACTAACTAAGGAGGCTAGACCGTGCCCTTAGCCGTACTTCCCGACTACCCAGGTACTAGAGAGTATCTTCCCGAGTGTTGTTCTCAATGGAACTATAGCAGTCAGGTGATCGATCGGTTTATCTAAAGAGGGCTTCAGGAAATTTAGGTCGATCCGTACACATGTGTTTTCTGATGCGCTACCACTTGAAGGGGTACCCAAAGGGGTTACAAGGGTGGCCAACAGATATGCGCTTAAGTACCACTTGTATTTCCTGCATGTATGAATCCCTCAACTGCGGGTTTATGCGCGTAACGATATATCTCTGTGGCTTAAAGACGCCAGAATACATCTCTACCCTGAAAAAACTTTAACCCACAATTTCTACCGAGGAAAGTGCTCTGATACCACTTGTAATATTCCATATATAAAAATTATGCAGAATAGAAACAAAATGCTAGAAATGGTAGATAAACAACAATATAATCAGAACAACACCACAATAACACATAAATGATATCAAAATAACACCAGAAAGAACACTTTGATTCTGAGAGCAATGTTCACGGGCCTCTTCGAGGTGGAAACCTCCAGTCGAGTAGAGCTCTATTACAATAATATCCAAGCTAGGGTTCTCATACCCTCGACTCCTATTTATACTAAATATGTCTATCAAAAGAACCATCTAGAAGAAGATCCTTCTAGAAGTGGAAGCTTCTATTAGGTCTTCTTACATTCAGATTATTCTACCTTATTGCAAAGCCTTTTTAATATTGACCTTTATTACATCCGAATATATTGTTCTACCTACATGAGGGGTTAGGTCCCTAACATTTGTCTCCATGTATTACCTTGTTTTAGAGTCTCTTGGAGCTCGCCACTTTGGAGTGTTTCTTTCTTAGGTTGTTTTGCATCTTTGTCTCCTTTAGTGCGTACTCCATACTTTAGTCATCAGTTGTGACATCCATTTCCATCATCTTTTCCACTCAGTTTATCATTGTGGGGGGGTTGTATGCAATGCTTCCTCATGCGAGTTTTTACTCACCATGTTCGATCGAGATCAAGTGTCTTCAGAATGAGCCTTGTACACAACACTAATTCCTATAATAACTTGGCGGTTGCAGTAGTGAGTGACCCATACACTTCTAGGAGATGGATTTGTGTCTATAGGGACACTCAACAAATGATTTTTCCTCGGTTGTAAATGAGTACCTCATCAAGCATTTTGTGTCGGGATTCAATTCTAGAGGATCAATTTATTTTGGGGGTGTGCATTTAGCTCTCATTGCCTTAGAAGTTTGGAATGTGCATTAGAGATTGATGTTGGGCTCTTTAGTTTGATAAATATAAGTTGTGCAAGCTACCACAAAGCCAGACAACCAAGAAAAGGAAGGAAAAGAAGGATGAGCGAAAGAGCGCGCAACAGAAAGGCGTTGGAATAGAAAACAATTCGAGGCCAACATACAATCAATTTTGGGAGGAGCAGTTGAAACAAAATCAAGAAGAGGAGAGATATCGTGGGTTCTCAAAACTAAATGAACGAAGATGATTTTCATCAAGGTTGATGTTGCATAGTGAGAAATGTTGCATAGTGAGAGATGTTGCATAGTGATAATTGTTGCATAGTGAGAACTAGTTTTGCACCAGATTAGGAATGTAAAGGAAACTAGTTTTGTATTACTGTAGAGGTAGTAAGAGAAAGAGACTAGAGATAATATGATATGGTCTTATACTATCTTGAGATGTGCTTGTTGATTCTCTAGCATGACTTTTTATATGTCTGAGATAATCGACGCATGTACTTTGAGTAAGGACTCTGATATAATAGAATATCGATGGAGACAAAATTTGAAATAAGACCTCTGTATATGATGATTTATGTTTCCAGATAATGATATTATGTTTTATCTATGATGCATTATGCTTTTGTATTTATTTTTTATTTTCTACGCAACTATGTTCTTTTGTCCTAGGTTATGAGGTGTTAAAGACTAAAACAAGGTTAATCTATCTTGCACGAGAATGGTATTAATCTTGATAACTTGCAGATATGACTAAGCATTCTTCTTACCCTTCCCTAATTCTCATGTCTTGGTCACACTTCAGGTGATACCTTTTCCCTTCCGGGAAGATGAAAATGTCGATGCACTAGACTACATCGGCACCCTTTTATTGGTAACATGAAGAGGACCCTGGTCTGACAATTTTGTGCCAACAAAATGGTTCCATTGCCAAGACCTTTGTTTTAAAAGGGAACCTGTAAGGAGGATGCTTCCTTGGATCCATATATCTGATGTTTAGTAGTTGTGGGAATGCAAGTACGATGCATTCATATGGAAGGAAGCAGATTTACGAAATTTGACCTCGAACACCGTAAGAGATTATGTCTTCTACGAAGAAAGATGGAGCGACCAATATGAGATCTTCTGGGTAAAATTCCCGGAGGAGTTGTTCCATTAAGTAGATCGGATGAAGGAAGCACTAGAGTTCAAAGAATGTGTCAAGACAATATGTACTTGGGATACAGAGAAATTAGCATAGCTCCATCGTCTAGATCACCATATTAATCGAGCAGTGGATTTCTAGGTTGACACAACTATGGAGGGATATATCGTTGAATTTGTAGCGGAGTATCATCAATATTTTTCACAAGAATAAGAGACATTCAAGAAAGGTGTGCAAAAATTAATGCTGAGGGAAATTCCCCTATGGATCAAGGTCTTGTTGGTGGAAGAGGGGATGCTAATTGTTCCCTCGAGTGAGATGGCAACCTAAAAGCCTATGCTTGAGGTGGGGCGATCTTGGGGCAGGTTTATGATGTAAGAGAAGGGGAACATGTTCTTTGAAAGATGGTAAATAAAAAAGAGAAGAGCGCAAGAAGTGAGTGAGCCTTGAGGAGAGCCACCATAGTTGAGAAATGGTGGTGAGGAAAGGTAAGGAAAGAAGAAAAGTAGTCGGAGGTGTTGCGAAAAGAAATAAGACCAGGAGAAACAGATGAAAGAAAGACAGAATAGTTGTGGAAGTTTTGAAGACAAGAAAGACTATCTAGTCTAAGATTGCAAGAAAGAGAAGGAAAAAGAGAAAGAATTCCCTAGGTGGGTGGATTAGAAGAGGAGTGCGTAGAAGCAAGGGAAGATGAAGAAGTTCTGGATATTGTGAAAGACAGAGAAGATTCGGCCCCGATCTTAAGAGGAGACGAGAATGAGGCTGAGCAGTCTACTCTAGAGAAAGAAAGCAAGAACCCCCATATCAAAGAAATCCACACAAAATTCAGTGGAACCAGCCCCAAGTCACCCATACCTCAGGTGCCCTCTATACCCTTGGTAATCTTCGTATCGCATACTTATACAATTTCTATTCTGGCAAATTCACTCAATCTCTCAAAATCCACAAGTGTGAACAATGGGAGGATATTAGGGTCTCCTAGCAGATCAAAACCAGGGAAATTAGGATTCATTTTGGTATGAACAATATGACCTGGAATGGCTGGACACACGAGAGAATCGATCACCCGATACCCAAAATTATGGGGTAAAAGAGATGAGGACGTAGAACAACACTAGTTTCTATGCGACGCCATCTGGAGGTCCAGAGGGACTATGGATGCGAACAAGTTAATGTAATTCTAGAATACTTTAAAGGGTTGTGCCCTCAAGTGGTACATGAAGGCTATTTAGCCTGGTTTGCAAGGACAAGCCTTTACCCTTGACCATGTGCATTATAAATTCATCGCTGAATTCAAGCTACCTCAGCTAGAGCAACAAGCTCTCTCTGAGTTGTGGGAGATTCAATAGAGAGAGCATGAGTCCGCATGGGATTACATTCAAAAGTTTAAGGATACCATTGGGACATTAGCGCATCCAATTCATGAAGATCATCAGAGGGAATGGTACATCCAAGGGATACTACCCTTGACGCGAATCCCCCTGACACAATAGGGGATAACCACCTTGACAGATGCTTGGAAAAATCAATGAAGATGGAATCCATGGTAGGATACCTAGGGAGTTTGAGGGTAACCAGAACTCTGGTAAGCCTGACCTTTTCACAAATCCAGGGAAAAATATCGACACTCACAGACAATATCCAAAAATTAACTCTACCCAGACCAGGATGACCTCAAGTTTGGTGTACATGATCCTATACAAAGGGAAATTTGGTAAATGAGTGTCCACATATGAGGGGAATGGTACCTCCACACAACTCGATGCCCCCCCCCCCCTACAGGACCAATGGGAGGAGTTGTGAATGTATCTGCAACTCCACCATTCCATGCACTGGTGCAATATCATGTTTTTCCAAGCACCCAACCAACCCATAAAACTGAGTACTGTGAAATATGTTGTACTCATGGGCATGCACCAAGACACTGCCCCATCATGTAGAAGTACACACCTACGCCTAATACAATAAATTGTGAATTATATGGGTCTACAACACATGCTAAAAAATAGTGTAGAACATTAGATGCTCTTGCCAATAGACTGGATCAGATTGCATTCAGGGTAAACAAAAAACCCCAAGTTTCCAGAAAAGGTCAGGGTAGTGGGGGTGGAGGTGGATTTAGAAGAGGAAGGAATGGAGGAAGAGGACCAAGTAAATGTTACAATTGCGATGAACAAGAACACATGGCCAGAGACTGCCCTCACTCGAGACGACTGTGGTGTTCACAATGCAGAACTAATATTCACGCAACCGAATATTTCCCATACCTGATTGTGAAGTGGGAGGACCAAGTTCTTCAAAGAGGATATAAATTCATAGGATTAGAACTTAGGAGGGAATTCAAAGGGACAATACCCAAAATCAACATCATCACTCGCGAAGGAGCAAAAACTGGGGCAGATGCAGACAGTCAGCCCAAGATTCAGAAAGCAGCCCCCAAGGATGACATGTATGACCCTTTGAAACACAAATTGTTTTTCAAATATGAAATACAAATATTTAAAGATATCTCTGCTCCATAAATAGTGGAAAATGCTCCTAAGGTCATCCTTCAACCCAAGATTGCTCAAGCTTCTATTGGTTGTGGAGCTTGATTATCTTCCTGATTCATAGGTTTGTTTCAGCTATGGTTGGACCCCATTCCCTAATGGGGGGTGTGGGGGGAATTGCCCCCACACAAATTTCACCAGGGGGGATGGTGACAATTTTTGTAGCCCACCCTGGTAGGGGATTCGAGGGAAGCACCCCCGAAGAAAAATGTTGGGAAAAATTGCCTTCTAAATTATTGTAATTTCATAGTCAATTTGGATCGTTCATTATAAGGTCACAAATTTGACTGTAGAATTTATTTTTAGGGTTTTTTCCCCCATAAGGAAACCCTATATTATGAGGGAATTATATTGTGGCTATGTATTATCACGAATATTGTATTCTGAGAGAGGAGATTGTGAGAGAAAAAAGAGGAATTTACAGTGGGTGTGATGTAGGTTGTATCCATTCATTTTGCTGGATAATAAAATGGAAGGACTTGGAAATTTATCTGGTGGACGTAGACCGCACTGGATGAACCATGTATATCTGTGTCTCTATTGTATTGTGTACGTTCTGTGTTTTATTTATGCATTTTATTTTATTTTATTTCTCTGCGATATTGTTTTTCTAGAAAATGGTATCAGAGAGAAAGGTAGCTCTTGAGAAAAGAGGGTTCCTGGTTTGAGTGGGAGAAATGGTAGAAGATGGAAAGTTTAGGTTCGAGAAATTTAACGGCCAAAACTACTATTTATGGAAGAATCAGATGGAATATTATTTGTATCAGAAGGATCTATTCCTATGATTGGGTGGAATAGAAAAGAAGTCGACAGCCATGAAGGATGAAGAATGGGAGGTTATTGATAGAAAGGTACTAGGAATGATACGACTGAGCCTAGCAATGTCGATGGATTTCAATAGTTCAAAAGAAAAGACAATGAAGGATTTGATGGATGCATTGGCTAAATTGTATGAAAAACCATCATCCTCCAATAAGGCATTTCTAATGAAGTGATTATTTAATATGAAGAAGGCAGAAGGTGGGTCTGTTGTAGATCATTTAAATGAATTTAATATGGTTACTAATTAGCTAAGTTCTATAAAAGTGGACTTTGATGATGAGGTCAGGGATCTTCTAATCTTGTGCTCATTGCCAGAAAGTTGGAATGGCTTGGTCATGGCTGTAAGTAACTCTGTCTTTGGTTAAAACACTCTAAAATTTGATGATGTTGTTGGTGTTATCCTTAGCGAGGAAATGTGATGGAAAAGTGCAAGTGAGACATCAAGTAATGCGTTAAAAATGGAGAACAGGGGAAGACAAAAGGATAGAGGAAAGGGATCAGGGAATCGTGGGAATTCTAGGAAGGGCATATCCAAATCCATACTGGGAAAGATAGAGTGTTGGAATTTTCAAAATAAAGAGCATCTGAAGAAAGACTGCATAGCTCCAAAGAAACAAAGAGACAGACAACAAGAGAAAAATCAAGAAGCAAATGTAACAGGTGATGTGTTATAAGATGATTTGATTCTTTCTGTAGATAATATTTTTGAGTCTTGGGTAGTATATTTAGGGGCTTCATTTCATGCCACACCCCATAGGAAACATTTTTTAGATTATGTTCAAGGTGATTTTGGACAGGTTCATTTGGGTGATGATGCACCATGCAAAATTGTTGTAATGGGTAAGGTACAAATAAAGAAAAAGAATGGAAACCAATGGTTATTGAAAGAAGTGATACATGTACAAGATATAAGGAAAAATATAATTTCAACAGGTTAGTTGGAAAGTGAAGGCTATATATCTATATTTACAGATAAGGCGTGGAAGGTCACAAAATGATCACCGATGATAGAAAAAGGAGAGAAGGTAGGTACATTGAATTTATGTACTGGTAATATTGATTCTTCTATCTCTTTAGCCTCTACAAGAGTGGATGTAACACTGTGGCATCATAGGCTTAGATACATGAGTGAGAAAGGGATGCAGATACTTCACAAAATAAATTTGTTGCCAGATCTTAAACAAATTGATTTGGATTTTTGTGAGCATTGTGCTTATGGAAAACATAAGAGAGTTAGATTTATCACAGTCAGAAAAGAAAAGAAGAGTGAAAGGTTAGATCCTGTGCATACATATGTATGTGGACCAACTTAGGTATCATCTCTTGGTGTCTCTCATTATTATGTTACTTTTATTGATGATGCAACTAGAAAAACTTGGGTTTATTGCATTCAACAAAAATATGATGTTTTTGATACTTTTAAGAAATGGAAAGATTTGGTTGAGAATGAGACAGGAAAAATGTTGAAGCGTCTCAGATTAGATAATGGAGGTGAATATTGCAGCAAGGAGTTTGATGATTACTGTTCATACCATGGGATTCATAGAGAGAAAAAAATTCCAAGAACACCACAAGAAAATGGTGTGTCAGAAAGGACGAACATGACAACCATGGAGCGTGCAAGGAGTATGAGATTGCATGTTGGGTTCCCCTTATAGTTCTTGGTAGATGTTATAGATATTGATATTTACTTAATAAACAAAGTACCTTCAAGCTCTTTGGATGGTGTAATTCTAGAGGAGGGATCGACAGGTAAACAGGTAAACTATTCTTTTTTGAAGACTTTTGGTTGTGAAGCATTTGTCCATATTGATAAAGAAAATAAAACAAAGCTTGAGGAAAAATCCAAGAAGTGTACCTTTATTGGATAAATTTTTAATGATTTTGGTTATCGCTTATGGGATTATGAAAATAAAAAAATAATTAGGAGTAGAGCTGTCATATTTAATGAGAAGGTCATATACAAAGATCAATTGCAAGGAAATAAATAGGAAAAATAAAAACCAGAATACAAAGTTCTTGATGAGATCACTGAAAAAGAAATTCCAAATGTACCAGAAAATCAAAATGTACAACAACAGGAGCAACAAGTACCTCAAACTCCTATAAGTGATGTTAGAAGATCTACCAGGTTAAGTACACCCCCTGAACGATACTCTCCTTCATTGTATTATTTATTGTTGACTGATTCTAGTGAACTAGAATGTTATTGAGAGGCAATGTAGGTAGACACTAAAAAGAAGTGGGAACAACGAATGAAAGATGAAATGGATTCCTTGCTAAATAACTAGACTTGGGACTTGGTTCAGTTTCTTGCAGGAAAATGAGGATTACAGAATAAATGGGTTTATAAGTTGAAGGAAGAAGATGGAGGAAAAAAACAGTACAAGGGTAGACTTGTTGTAAAGGGGCTTGCACAAAAGAAAGGTATAGATTTTGATGAAAGATTTTCTCATGTTGTTAAGATGATTTCAATTAGGACTATTTTAAGTCTTGTGGCAGTAGAATATTTGCATATTGAACAATTAGATGTAAAATCAAATTTTCTCCATGGGGATTTGGAGGAAGAGATTTATATGCAACAACCACAAGGGTATGAGGTCAAAGGGAAGGAAAATTTGGTATGCAGGTTGAAGAAGAGTTTGTATGGCCTAAAGTAAGCTCCAAGGCAGTGGTTTTTGAATTTTGATAGGTTTATGACAGAACATGGTTATAATAGATGTCATTCTGATCACTGTGTTTATTTTAAAAAGCTAGAAAATGGAAGCTATATTATGTTGCTATTATATGTAGATGACATGCTTGTTGTAGGGTCTAATATGAAGGATATAAATGTGCTCAAGAATAAATTATCTAATTCATTTGTGATGAATGATTTGGGTGTTGCAAAGAAAATACTTGGTATGAGAATAACAAGAGATAGGAAAAATCACAAATTGATATTGTCTCAGGGTGATTACATAGAGAAGGTGTTGGAGAGGTTTATAATGCAGAATGAAAAACCAGTTAGTACACCTTTGGCCAACCATTTCAAATTAACTAAGGAAAGTGTTCCAAGACATAGGAGGAGATATAATACATGTCCAGGGTCCCTTATTCATCACCAGTTGGAAGCTTGATGTATGCGATACTTTACAGAAGACCATATATTGCACATGCAGTGGGATTTGCGAGAATGTATATGAACAATCCAGGTAAAGAACATTGGGAGGAAGTAAAGTGGATTCTAATGTATTTGAGAGGTACTTCTACTCATGCATTATGTTTTTGAGGTTCAAACATTTTTCTATAGGGATATGTTGATTCAGATATGGAAGGTGATAAAGATAGCAGGAGGAGCACCATAGGGTATGTTTTTACTATAGGTGGAACAAGAGTAAGTTGGATTTCAAAACTAAAAAAGGTTGCTTCACTTTCAACAACATAAGCAGAGTATGTTGTTTCTACAGAGGCTAGTAAATAAATGATTTGGTTATATAGGTTTATGGAGGATTTGGGAAAGAAGCATGAAAATAGTAGGTTTTACTATGACAATGAGAGTTCCATTTATCTTGTAATGAACTCAGCCTTCCATTCAAAGAATAATCATATACAACTCAGGTACCATTTCATATGATCCATCTTGGAAGATGGACATTTGAAGTTGGAAAAGATACATACTAGCCAGAATCCTGCAAACATGGTAACAAAGGGAGTAACCAAGGAGAAACCGAGTTTCTACTCATTTTCAGTTGGTATTCAAGCATGAAGGTGAAGATGAGAAATTTTCCAGGTCCAAGGTGGAGTACAGTCTAGTAGGTACAACAATAGTGGTGTTGTTGTGATCAATCTCCAAGTGGGAGATTGTTGGTTTTGGAGCCTGATTATCTTCCTGATTCAGAGGTTTGTTTCAACTGTACTTGGACCCCATTCCATAATGGGGGGGTGTGGGGCAGATTCACCCCCCACAACTATCGCTAGGGGGGTCCCGGGGGGGGGGGGGG
>ML783931.1:835339-879187 GCA_009831015.1 Picea engelmannii | reverse complement strand
AAGAAGGAATATTTAAATGTTAAAGTATTGGAGAACTTTCTATTTATGGAAAGTGGTTAACCCTAAAATAAGGAAAATAGGTTAAGTGACCTAGAAATGGGGTAAGTGACCTAAAAATGGGTTAAGTGACCTAAAGGATGAAATTATAAATAAGATAGCAATGGTCTCTTATAGATCATCCTTTTTGTGGATCAATGAAGAGCTTCTTGTGGGAATATATTTTGGAGTAGTGATGGAGAGCTTCTTGAGCATTTTTGGTGTGGAACACTTGAGGATATTGAAGATCCATAGGTGTCTGAGGTAACCAAGGATATATAAGCAAAAATGTTGAGGAAAGTGAAGAAAATAAGGCTGAAATTCAAGGAAGGATAAATTATTTTGATGGTGCTTTCTAAGGTATGTTATTTACAGGTCATCTCACCATTTTCGCTATAACTTTTTTTCTATAATGATTCAGATCCTGAAATTGCTATAAAAGTGAGAAAACATAGCCAAGTATATGTGGTTAACAATTCAGCTTGTGGGTCGTTGTATTTTGGGAGTTACTCTCTGTGGAAAATAGGGTTTGTGGCTAGTCCTGAAACTAGTCAAAATCAGGTGTTTCGGGTAAAAACGTCATAACGTATTCATAACAGATCTAAATTTAGTGAGACCAATTGTGTTGGTTATATTAAAATATTTAGTATGCTCTATAATAGTTTCAGATCTATTCATGAAATATTTTGTGCGGGGCATGCTCTACAAGGTCGCTCTTTAGAATAAGCCAAAATTAAGAAAGGTATGCCATTTTTGCTATAACTCCTTTTCTGAGAGGTTCCAAGTAGTGACACTTGGAGGAATTGCATAAAACACACTGAAGAACATTGTGTATCAGTTTCAGATATTTATTCAGTACAGGTACAAAGTTATGATTATTTCAAGTTAGGGTTGTTGACTAATCCAAAACTAGTCATGGTTAAGACAAGCAGTTGATGAGTTGGCACATACATGAGGTTTATAGTTGATGATGTTGGTACATATTGATGAGTCATTGTTGATGAGTAGTTGACACATGATTAGTACATGGTTGGATGCACTTGTTTATGGTACAAGTTGATTACAGGTTGTTTGGCACAGGTTGGTGCATGGTTGATGCTCTTGTTTATGGTATAGATTGATATCTGTTGAGGATTGTTGCCTCATCTTAGTTGGTGCTGACAATGCAAGCTGAGTCTTGCATATAGAGCTGGTGCTATTGTAGAGTTGTACTCTATTCAGTTGTTGCTGATAAATCCCAAGGATTGTAGTCCGTAATAAAAAGAAAATTGTACATACATCTTGTGTTCTTTGTGTTCATTGTGGTGATGACTTGTTGATGATATATAACTGATATATGTTGCTGATATGTGCTCACATCTAACTGGTTATAAATGACAACAATGGGTGATGAATAAATGTTGAATGCTAATTGATGAGTTTTTGTGCAAGAGGGAAGTTTTGGGAAAAAGAGCCCCACACTCATTCACCCCCCCTCTAAGTGTGGTAGGTGTGTCCAACAACAAACACATAAGCCATGAAGTTTTGGGAACATTACTTAAACTTAATAATCCTGAGCTTTTCCTCTACATTTTCCTCTACATTCTTGCAATCATCCATTTACAAAAGACAAGTCAAACATAAGTGACATGATCAATAATTTCTACAAGATATATATACATATTCCTCTCTTTCAATATTCACAAAACCAAAACATTGTCTCTATGTGTTGTGGTCAGTGTAAAATACAACACAGAGTGTAAACAACAATACATATTTCTCTCTTTCAATATTCACAAAACATTGTCTATGTGTGTGATGTGATCGGTATAAAATACAACACATAGTGTAGTGTGCATTGAGATTTCCAAAATATTGCGTCATCGTGTCTTATATGGTCTCTCATACATTGTATGCCAAGGTCCTTTATTTTCAAAATTCCTTCACTAACTTTAATTAAAAAACAAGTGCATTGCGTCAGCCAAAAACATTGCATTCACTAATTTGAAATTCATATATTTTAAAACGAAATAATATGAAATAATTGATGTTGAATTCAAGGCAACAATAAAAAATAGTCTATATTTGAATTATGTTTGATTGTTATGCGAGTTGGTATTTCTAATAGTCGTTGTACCATTAGAGGATTCCATGAGAAATAAGTGTTTCATGGAAGCATAGTCCCTGCCAGGTTGGAATGGGAATAAATGCGACCGAGTACAAACACGTGGCTAGGAAGTTGAAGTACATGTGGTTTCCATGCAGACTATAGTATTCCCGAATTAGTATTTTCCCGAAATTTATCAAAAATTATTAACATTTAAAAGGTTCTTGGACAAAAACACTTTTTCCAGAAGTATTTTTCTACATACGTTCGTGGAGAAAAACACCCAAAAATAGTAGTAACGTCTGTTACATAGGTTCATGGAGAAAAACACAAAAGAATTAGCATTCCCGGATTACTTTTCTTTAAAACAAGGGCTTGTGGACACAATAGAAATTGAAATTTATCAAATTATAGGTTCCTGGAAAACATAAATTATACATATCAAATTTTTAATTTTATAAAGTAGATATTTACTTTTATACATATGAAATATGTACTTTTATAAAGTATGGGGATGAGATTTTGTAGAGCATGCACGGAGCCCCATACTTGCCAGTTTTTGAATCACGGGTTCTTGGGCTGGCGCGCTGAAAATTGGGCTTATGTTGCTCTGTGCCCTACAAATAGCACCCAAAGTTCCGCTACATACAAATTGACAATCAGACTTGTGGACTATTTGAAATTTAAGGGCCTACATTTGTTACATAGGTTTGTGGACAAAAACACAAAAAAACTAGCATTTCTGAATTAGTTTTCTTTAAAACAAGGGCTCCTGGACACACGAAATTGAAATTTATCAAATTATAGGTTCCTGGACAACATAATTATAGATACCAAATATGTAATTTGATTAAGTAGATATATAGAGCATGCATGGAACCCTCATTTCAGGTTCTCGGGCTGGCAGGCTGAAAATTGGGCTTCTGTTGTTTCGTTCCCTACAAATAGCACCGAGAGTTCCATGATATACAAATTGACAATCAAACTTGCGGACTATTTGAATTTTTGGATCGTGGGTTCTCGGGCTAGTGGGCTGAAAATTGGGCTTATGTTGTTCCGTTCCCTACAAATAGCACCCATATTTCCACGATATACAAATTGACAATTGGACTTGTGGACTATTTGAAATTTAAGGGCCTACATCTGTTACATAGGCTCGTGGACAAAAGCACAAAAAAACTAGCATTCTCGAATTAGTTTTCTTTAAAACAAGGGCTCCTCGACACAAGAAATTGAAATTGATCAAATTATAGGTTCCCAGACAGCATAAATTAATACCAAATATGTAATTTGATTAAGTAGATATATAGAGCATGCACAGAACCCTCTTTCCGGGTTCTTGGGCTGAAAATTGGGCTTTTGTTGTTCTGTGCCCTACAAACAACACCGAGAGTTCCGCAATATACAAATTGACAATCAAACTTGCAGACTATTTGAAATTTAAGGGGCTCGTGTCCAAAAAAATTAGCATTCCTGAATTGGTTTTCCTTACATACGTTTTACATACGCTAGTGGACAAAAACACAAAAAAATAGTACTAACGTCTGTTACATAGGCCGGTGGACAAAAGTAAAAAAAAAATAGTATTCCTGAATTAGTTTTCTTTAAAACAGGGGCTCTTGGACACAATAAATTGAAATCTATCAAATTATAGGTTTCTGGATAGCATAAATTATACATACCAAATACATAATTTTATAAAGTAGATATTTACTTTTATACATACAAAATATGTACTTTTATAAAGTATGGGGATGAGATTTTATAGAGCATCCATAGAGCCCTCATTCCATACTTGCAAGGAGCCCTCATTCCATACTTAGGTAGTTTTTGGATTGTGTGTTCTCGGGCTAAAAATTGGGCCTCTGTTGTTCCATGGCCTACAAAGAGCACCCAGAGTTCCGTGATATACAAATTGACAAGCGGACTTGTAGACTATTTTAATTTTAAGGGCCTCTGTGGCAAACAATATGAAGGACAGGTGGTAAAGATGCAAGAAATGACATGCTCTCTATATGTGTGAGTAGGAAAACAGTAGTGAACACAATTTTATCACATTTATATAAAAAAAATAATAAAACGTGTTACATATTCCTGGAAATTTAAAGAAACACACACACACACACACACACACACACACACACACACACACACACACACACACACACACACACATATATGTGTGTGTGTGTGTGTGTGTGTGTGTGTGTGTGTGTGTGTGTGTGTGTGTGTGTGTGTGTGTGTGTGTGTGTGTGAAATATGATATCTCAAATTTGAGTGAGTGATTTATCTCATATTTAATTTTGAAAATGACTAGGCAGGAGAAAAACACAAAAGAATTAACATTCCTGAATTAGTTTTGTTTAAAACAAGGGCTCCGAGACACAATAGAAATTGAAATTTATCAAATTATAGGTTCCTGGACAGCATAAATTATACATATCAAATATGTAATTTTATAAAGTAGATATTTACTTTTATACATACGAAATATGTACCTTTATAAAGAATGGGGATAAGATTTTCTAAAGCATGCACGGAGCCCCATACTTAGCCAGTTTTTGGATCGCGGGTTCTCGGGACGGCAGGCTGAAAATTGGGCTTCTGTTGTTATGTGCCCTACAAATAGCACCCAGAGTTCCGCGATATACAAATTGACAATCAGACTTGTAGACTATTTGAATTTTAAGGGCCTACATTTACTACATAGGTTCATGGACAAAAGCACAAAAAAACTAGCATTCTCGAATTAACTTTCTTTAAAACAAGGGCTCCTGGACACAAGAAATTGAAATTTATCAAATTATAGGTTTTTGGACAGTATAAATTATACATACCAAATATGTAATTTGATTAACTAGATATAAAGAGCATGCATAGAACCCTCATTCCATAGTTAGCCAATTTTTGGATCACGGATTCTCGGGCTGGGGACCTGAAAATTGGGCTTCTGTTGTTTTGTGCCCTACAAATAACACTGAGAGTTCCACATAGGGTGGTGGACAAAAGGACCAAAAAAATAGCATTCCCGAATTAGTTTTCTTTAAAACATGGGCTCTTGGACACAAGAAATTGAAATTTATCAAATTATAGGTTCCTGGACAACATAAATTATACATAGCAAATACATAATTTTATAAAGTAGATATTTACTTTTATACATACAAAATATGTACTTTTATAAAGTATGGGGATGATATTTTATAGCACATGCACGGAGCCCTCATTCCATACTTTCACGAAGCCATCATTCCATACTTAGGAAGTTTTTGGATTGAGGGTTCTCGGGTTGGTGGGCTGAAAATTGGGCTTCTGTTGTTCCATGGCCTACAAAGAGCACCCAGAGTTCCGTGATATACAAATTGACAAGAGGAATTGCAGACTATTTTAATTTTAAGGGCCTCTGTGGCAAGAAATATGAAGGGCAGGTGGTAAAGATGCAAGAAATGACATACTCTCTATACATGTGAGTAGCAAAAAAGTAGTGAACACAATTTTATGACATTTATATAAAAAAATAATAAAACATGTTACATATTCCTGGAAATTTAAAGAAACATATGTGTGTGTGTGTGTGTGTGTGTGTGTGTGTGTGTGTGTGTGTGTGTGTGTGAAATGTGATATCTCAAATTTGAGTGAGTGATTTATCTCATACTTAATTTTGAAAATGACCAGGTAGAAAAAAATATGCATCAAAAAACAAGAGAATTGAAATAAAATAAACAGAATGTCTTCACATTCAGCATAACTGAAGATAAAAATCTAGGAACACATAAATATAAAGAGACAAAAGAATAGTTTTATTTGGAATATATGAAAAAAGGAATAGTTTGTTACATATTCCTGGAAATGTAAATGCGTTTGTCATATAGACTGGGATTGGGGCTCCTGCAGACCATAAGATAAATATGTACAAGAAATAGGATTGTGGAAAGAAGAAGTGGGACACGGTAGAGTGTAATACCTGAAAAGTAGAAATGGAAAGATATCAGTTTTTGGGTATAGATTTCTATTTAGAAAAGGTGGAATAAATGGATTGATAAAGAAAGGACTATCAGTATACACTTACAGGCATGGTACATATAAGTAATTTTGGTATTTTCTTGCTGATGCCTTTTCCTGTTGGTTTTTGTCGCCGACACTCTTGAATAAATGGATTGATAAACAAAGGATTTATAATGATGTTCCATATAAGTAATTTTTCTATTTTCTTGCTGATGCATTTTCTTGTTGGATTTCGTCGGCAACCCACTTCAAGTTCTCTTCAATATAGTTTCTCAAGGGGGCGATGTTGATGTCATTCCAGATTTTAATGCTGAAAAGTTCATTTTCTACTTTGCTTAGATCAATAGAAAGATTACACAGATCCTGATGAATGTCTCCATTGTGTACCGAATACCAAACTAGCCAGTTGTCCACGTCTTTTTCATGATATTCAAGAATCCTATAAAAATTTTCTAAAGACAAGGCCTTCAAATTATCAACTTGTTTATCGAAATCTTGCTTGGTTAACGTGAACAAGTTGACGATTAAGCTGGGGTCCTGGAAGTCGTTTGTCCTTCCGGCTAACTCTATTTTGGTGAGCTTTATGAATAATGTTTCCTTCTTTAATATTGCTTGCTCACATGATTGGATGATGAGATCCAGGTTCTTCACCTTCTCTTTCCAGCATGCTTCTAATTGAGTGAGTCGATTTTTGGAAGGGGGATCATGTTGTCTTCTTGTCGTGTCTGTCATGTTGTTGACATGAAAGGAAAAAGGGATGACCGTGTGCAAATAGAAAGTTTCTTCATTTTTTAATCCGTCTGCAGAAGTTGGAGTATGTTATGTGCCCTGCTTCCCAGAGAATCCATATTCTGTAATGTTTCCCTAGCCTTAGTAATCGGTTCCATTATTTTGTTGATATTTTTCTCCACATATCCTCTACAGGATGCAGGGAAGCTGGAGGAGACTTTTAGATTTTTTGAAGGGGTGTAGGTAGTTTCAGGAATGGCTATTTCCAAAGGATTGCCAAGCAATGGCATAGGAAACAAAGCTTCCTCTAATTCCTTAATTCGGTTCTTTAGTATGGCATTCTTGGCCTCAATGACTCCAACAGAATCATGAAGAGCATCTCCAGTTTCCATGTGAAGTTGTGAGATTTTGGACGCCTGCATATTGGCAAGGTCAAGTTCTGAACGATGTTTTCTTTTATTATTTTTTACTTGTCTTTTTTCAATGATTAATTTTTTTGATTCGCTTTCAAAAACAACACTCTGGAATACGAAGGATTCATCTTCGTAAAAAATTTCGGTATCAACTATGTCCATTGGGTAAGCATGGTGAATTTCATCTCCGGGTTGATCAAGGTTGCAGAATATGCTATCCAGATCAACGTCAAGATCCATGTTTTCACTCTAAATTTAGGGATGCTCCACCTCCCCTACAATTATTTTTCCCTTATTTTGCATGGGAAGCTCGTGAGGAAGATGTTCACTATATCTGTACAAAACTATTGTGGAGTTTCTTCCAATAGTTTATGAAAACGTTGGTTTGCTCCAAATGCTGCTTGAAATGAAGAAATGGAGGGGACAATATAACCCCCTGGAAACATTGGTTCTATGCATGCGAATGGAAAATCTCCTCATTGATGACAATATCTATGCGTGTTGTATGGTGACCTGTTAGAAGTAAAGATTAATTATTGCATACTTAGAAGTGCGAAGGTGGAGGTTACGTCAAAGAACATTTAAGGATTGGAGGTTTCGTGAAGGAACCAAGTTGACGGCGTGAAAATGACATTCCATGTTATTTGAAATTAAGACTGGGAAGGGATAACGAAAGCCTCCACAAATATTGCATTAATGGGAGAACTTCTCCAGCCTAGCACGCATCAATGATAGCTTAGACGATGCCTGCACGATGACATGTTAGCATTAAAGATTTAGAAACAAGACACACACACACACACACACACACACATAAACATTATTTCTTATTATGGACACATGTGAAGGTAACGTGGATGAGGAAGAGCAAGAAAGGACGGAATGGCCAAGTTTGAAACTGCATGGTGAAACTGCATGAGTCAGAATTGTTGACTGCAAAACGTGTAAAATGTAAGAGGGCATGATGGTGCAGTTTAGTGGAGGGTTTGTATATTTTCAGAATTGCAGGAAAGTGGCTAAGTATGGAAAGTGTGACTTTGTGTAGGCTTTTATGAAGCATAGCGAAGGGAAGAATGTACAGTCTTTGGACCATGGGTTCTCGGGATAGCGGGCTCAAAAGTGGGCCTCTATTGCTCCGTGTCTTACAAATAGTACCCAGACTTGCGCGATATAGAAATTGAGAAGTGGACTTGCGGGATGAACATTGAACTTCTATTGTTCTGTGTCCTCCAAACAGTACTCGAAGTTCCACGATATACAAACTGATAGACGAACTGTAGGGCTGGCTGGCCCAGGATGGGAATTGTTTACGGATCGGAGTTCTGCAATATACAAATTTTGATATTCCACAATTTAATTGGTTGGTTGGACATTGCACTTGTATCAGTCTGTGTCCTCCAAACAACACTCAGAGTTTCGCTATATACAAATTGACAGGCGAACTTACATACTTAAGACACTTTTTGGATCGTGGGTTCTAAGACAGGCATGCTAAAAAATAGATAGACTGTTATATATCTAACATTATCTAAAAACATTATTTTCAAGTATTAAAACATGAATATTAAATATTGATATTGTACAATTTAATTAAACAAAATTATCAAATGAGTCGTAAGTTCGAGTCTGGGTCCAATTGGGGATCACCGAAGCTTTGGGCACATGATATCAGATTTATAAAGTACCTTTATGTACTTTTATAAGTATGGATATCAGATTTCATAGAGCATGTATGGATCCCTCATTCCATACTTAGCCACTTTTTGGATCGTGGGTTCTCGGGTTGGCGGGATGAAAATTGAGCCTCTATTGTTTTGTGTCCTACAAATAGCACCCAGACTTCCGATATATACAAATTTATTGGTGGACTTTGGGCTGACTCGCTCAACATTGTACTTCTGTTTTTCGTTGTGCCCCACGCAGGACTGGGAGTTCCGTAATATACAAGTTGACAAATGGACTCCAGGATTGGCGGGTTCAAGATTGTGATTGTCTACATGTATAACATATAACATATATGTTATATAGCTAACATTATCTAAAACAATTATTTTCAAGTACTAAATTATAAATAATGAATATTGATATTGTACAATTTAATTAAAGAAAATTAGCAACTGAGTTGCAAGCTTCCAATCCGGGTCCAATTGTAGATCACCGAAGTCTCGGGTGCAAGATTAGATGGACTTGAAATATGCCACTCCGTCATCTGGGAACCCATGAGAATAGACATGGATTACCAAGTTTTTGATGCAAGATGTACATTCAGAACATGGGGAACGATAGTTTGATAAGGCATAGTGGGGGACCCACGGGCATAAAATTGGCTAAGGAAACCAAAGGGCTCGGTCCAACTCGCAGTGCATATTTCATAATTCATGTGCAACACCAATTGTGTGGTGACCATATCAATATGTGTAGAAACCAAGAAAAAATAAATATGTAACTTTATAAAGTATGGACATGAGATTTTATAGAGCATGTATGGATATCACATTTCATACTTGGCCAGTTCCTAGATTGCAGGTTCTCAGGTTGGCGGGCTCAAAATATAGGCCTCGATTGTTTCGTGTCCTACAAATAGCACACAGACTTCCGCAATATACAAATTGACAAGCGGACTTGCGGGGTGGCTGAGATTTTATAGAGCATGTACACTTTCTTGGAACATGGGGAATGAGAGTTTGATAATGCGTAGCGGGGGACCCATGGGCATAAAATTAGCTAAGGAAACCAAAGGGCTCGGTCTGACTCACAATGTATATTTCATAATTCATGTGCAACACCAACTGTGTGGTTACCAAATCAGTATGTGTAGAAACTAGGCAAAAATAAATATGTACCTTTATAAAGTATCGACATGAGATTTTATAGAGTGTGTACGAATATCACATTCCATACTTGGCCACTTTCTGGATCGTAGGTTCTCGGGCTCAAAAAATAGGCCTCTATTGTACCATGTCCTACAAATAGCACACACACTTCTACGGTATACAAATTGTCAAGCGAACTTGCAAGGTGGCTAAGATTTTATAGAGCATGTATAGTTTTTGGATCGTGGGTTCTCAAGGTGGCTGGGTAAAAAACATGCCTCTATTGTTCGGTGCCTTACAAATATCATCCACAACTCTGCAATATACAAATTGACAAGCAGATTTGCGGGCTGACTAACTTAACATTCTACTTCTAGTGATTTCCACGATATACAAATTGACACAGACTTCAGGGCTGGCGGGATCCTAGAAACGAGCAATACATACCAAATATGCATAGATCCCTTGTTCCATACTTAGCCACTTATTTGGATCGCGGACTTCTGGGTTGTACATTATGCCTCTAATGTTTCGTGTCCTGCAAATAGCACCCATAGTTGGGCGATATACAAATTTACAATTGGACTTGCGGGCTGGATGGCTCAACATTGAATTTTTGTTGGATGGAAGACATGTAGGCTGGTGGGCTCTAGGCACAAAAAAAAAAAAACACAGCTGTAAACAAGTTCGACAAATACAGACAGAGTAAATGAAAAACTATTTAGTATGGAACACGGGCAGAAAAAAATGCTCCATTGCATGGATTCCTCTACATCTCTGGGTAGGAGTTCTTTGTGGCGTCTAGTTTTCCTGTTTGTTTCTATCAACAAAAGTACAAAACAAAAGGGATATGAACATAAGTTCAGATGTAAATAAAAAGGCAAGTACTATATACATATACTAAAAAAAACAAATACAAAGGATGTACCTTTTTTTTTTTTTGCATAATGTATATTTTATAATTCAAGTACAACACTGACTGTATGCTCACCAGAATAATATGTGTAGAAATCAGGGAAAACTAAGAAGCTGGATAATTTTTGTTTTTTTTTGCAACAAGCTATACAGATATGCTTTGAAACATCAAAATATGACTTTGCAATATGTTTGATGTATATCTCATAATTCAAGTGCAATACCAATTGTATCGTGATCAAACCAATATGTGTTTAAGATAAACATACTGTATTGAGGAATGGGCACATTCAACCAGACATGGTCAATAAGTGCATTTTGCAGATGGCTTCTGTTGTTCAAAAGAAAGCAGAGACTGTATTTGCACATGTAGTTTTCCAATTCTTTTGTTTTGCCACTATTTTGTAGCATGTCAATATTGAAGTCTCCTACAAGTACAACGGGTTCGTTTAGATGGAAATGACCCAATGCATTGAAAATAACATCTACTATGTTGGAGAATGTTGCATGGGGAGCAACATACAGATTCAATATTGCAACTTTTGTTTCATGGAAAAAACAATTTGCAAGCACCACTTCAACATTCTTTTGTTCGATATGTATATGGTCCAAAATTGGTACATGTTTTTTCATCAGTGTCATCACCCCATGTGTAATGTAACTTGATATGCAATTGTGATTTCAAAATTGTTTGTTCTGCATGCATAATGCCATGTGTGTTTCCTGCAAGCACAGAATATCGGATTGCATTATATCATAGTCATTCAGTATATCATCCATGTGTGTATTTAAGCTGTGTGTGTTAAGCGAAATAATTGATACAGATGAATTTGTTTGTATGGATTGGTAATCATAGTGTAGTTGCCATTTTGCAGTGGTCCTGAGTCATTCCATTTCAATATCAACTTTCTATTTCACTTTGAAGTTATCTTTTGTGAGAGGAATTAGTAAATATAAGGAGTCTATGCTTCTGACACGAGACAATGTTGTGTATACAAGTCCATGTATCTGAATTCCAGCAGGCTGAAATGCAACATTATCAAGTGTTAGTCCTTGTGATTTGTGGATTGTATGTGCACATGCAAGTTTAATTGGAAACTATTTTAGAATCTTCAATCGACCTGTCTTTGCTGATGTTGATACTAGATTTGATATTCTCAAAATAGGTGTCCAATTGCTTCTAGTGTTTGAATTATATAGATAAGACAACTTGCTTGCTTGTTGCTTGCGTATATGCGGTTCATGGAACTTAATCCAAAGGACATCGAGTTTTTCTGTCTTCGTATAGCCTTTGAGTATTCCATTTGCACCATTGACCAAGCCATCTTGTGAATCATAGTTACAGGCATATATTTCAACCAACATTTCTAATTTGAGGACAAGCTACAAAGGTAAAGTAATTGAATGTTCATGACGTGGCACATTTCCATGGTTGTCTTCTTCCAGGTCAATTAAATTGATGATGATATCATCGCCAGGCATGACCGATAGCATGTGGCTGTTATGCATTGCAACATCCTTATTTCTATATAACAAGTAAGGGAACGTTGGGTCTGTTGGTGCAGGCTGTAAGCACCTCAAATTGATATATGTTAAGTCATCATATGTTTGGTATTTTGTGCACATTCTATTCATAATTGCAATGAATGTTTCATCTATCTGACACATTGTAGTATGCAACTCAAAGTGTTGGCACAGGGTCAGACCCAGGGTTCAACGCTACAACAACGCACCAAAAAAACCCTAACTACCGGCCCTTTCAGCAACACCTGCGAAGCATATGAAATCTCACTCGAGGTAGAGGCAGGGGTGGTTGCAAGACTCAAGTGTCTGCAACCCTAGCTGGGACATAGATATGTGATTACAACACTTAATAAATCACTTAGCACTATCAGTCCCTCGATATGCAATCACTATTCACTTCGCTAATAAAACAGAGCTTTGCAACATTCACACTAATCTACATTATTTAAGCACTTAGCATATAAATGGATCAGAATGAGCATATCAAGCACTAAGCATGACTATCTTGATCAGATCTAATATTCTCACACATCATAAGCACAAAGCAGAAGTAGATCTATCTAAACATATCAAAGAACTTAGCAAAAGAGGATATAAACACATCAAGATAAAGCACAGAGCAAGACAACACTGTATTTACATGGTTCACCCCCACCCTAGGGCTACGTCCACCAACTCTTCTTCTTTATTATCCTTAGTCAATCAATTACAAGCACAGAGTCATCAAAACCCTACTCTGCATAGGACAAAATATCTGCGCAGCTCGCTATATCCTTCTTCCTTGCATTACAGCACAAAGCATTCCACTATCTATTACAACCACTTGCACTTAGCTTTGCAAGTCTCTTACAGTCATGCAAAAAGAACTTACAAACCCCACTTGCACTTAGCATACATCACATACATGACGATTCAACTACTCCTTACATTGCCTAGCTTTCTATTTATACATACAAAATAGGACTAAGCATGGATAAACCCATGGGCCGACATCCCATTCCTGTTACATCATCCCAAAAACCCAAAACAGACCCAAAAAGGGGCCGAGATTCCTTGATCTCTACTTCATCTTGTGCTCCTCCTTCGACAGGCTGTCGAAGTCCCAAAATAGGTCAACATGACCAAGAAACTCCAAAAACTTGGTCAAGGGCCAACAGGCCCCCAACACTCACCTGTGACTCATCCCGAGTCACTCTGGTCTGAGCAATTCTACCTCGAATGCCTCGAGCTTGACTCGAGCTACTTCGACTTGTTGCTTTGTTATGGCCTCTTGTTCAATGAACTCCTAGATTATGGTGTCGTTCACTGGCCCTTCTAGGCACTGCTCTACTATGATGACAACCTATTCTAATTCTACTCCTTGGCTTTCAACCTCTGTGAATAATTGGCATGCCTTATCTTGTACAGGTTGAAGTTGTTGAGTGAATTCCATCACTTTGATTTGAAGCATATGGATCTATTGTTGAGTTGTGCATTGTTTTTGAGACCTCTTCATTCATTCTATAGTCAACAGGGCCTTCAACTACGCCTGTAGTGTATCTACATGCTGCTTCACCTCCTGGATCTGTGACTCTAGTATTTGTAACTCTGGGTTCTCAGTGAGGTTTTCATATGTTTGGGCGCTGCGGTTAATCAGCTGCTTGCATTCCAATGCAAGAGATTTTTATTTGTCAACTGCGCTTTGGGCGGTTTCTTCCCTTTGGTCTCTGATATCTTGAGGGGTCTTGGGTACTGTGCATATCTCTAAGTCTATGATGCATTGTTGCAGCTGCTGGATTACTTCTTTTAGTTGTACTACTTGCTTCATGACTTGATCCTCTACCTTGGTTTCAACGACGGTCACAGAGCGAAGTGCTTTGTTAACCGCTTCCTTTATTGCAAGTTACTCCGCTAGCAACTGTTTCTTTCCTTGCTGCAGTTGTTCTTTTTCTTCATCCCATTTCGCTTGGAGAGCAAGATATTCCCGTTCTGCAGCACTGCGTTGATATAGAAGGACACCCTGTACTTGTGTCAAAGCTTGGGTGGATTGCGTTGTTTCTTCATGTGCTCTTTGAAGGTGATCTTTAATTGTATCAACAATTTGGTGGAGTTGAGCTAGTTCATCTCCCAGTTTTGGTGTTCCTACTGATAGAGGCACAGTCGTGGCTGGACTGTAGTGCCTGCTACACCCCTTGGAGTTCAACTTCAATTTGGTTGTACATATATTCTTGCTTTGCTTCCTGTTTCTCTACTATCTCCAGCAAAGCATCATTTAGGGATGCCACGATGAAATTATAGTCATGTGGAGTAAGCATAGTCTGTAGTTTGGTCACAGGAACTTTCGATTTCTTCCGAAAAGAAGGTTTTGGAGGTGAACCCTTCCTTTTCTTTAGAAACTCCACTTCGTCTCTTTGCTTCTATTTGACTTCTTCTAACTCTTCACCATCCTTCTTTCTCTAGCGTGATGGAAGCAATATTTACTGAGGTACTGTCTATATCCTGAACCTCTTTAGTATTCTTTGTCTTGCTAGGTCCAGGTGTATCCTGCGCAGTTCCTGGACTGTCAATATCAAATAGCTCTACAGGGTTTGTTGGGATGAGGAGGTCCACTGACCATTCCTTGGTAATTTCTTCTAAGTCTTCTTCTATCAGCTTGTAGTAATATTAAAGTTGTGCTTGTTCTCGTCGGTGCGCATTATAATATAAATGACATGGCGGTTCACATTGAATTTCATTAAAGGCCGAAACCTATGGAGAGTATTCGGGGTCATACGAGGCTCAGACTGGATGGCTAACTTCAGATGATTGTAATAAGTGTGGAATACGACATTTGACTGCCAATGCTTGTTCATGTCATTGGAGTACCACAATGTACTAAACTTCATGGCCAAAGGTTCAAAGGGCTCGATGTCCAGGAAGGTCGCACCTTATGGCATCTCCCATGCGATGAAAGTGATCAAGATGAGAAGCCAGCTGAAGTGGAACTCATATCCTTGGTCCTGTGCTTCCCTACAGTCTAGTTCCAGCTGGTTTATGAGGTACTTCTCCCAATTCATTTGTAGGCCCTCCGTACACTTCCCTGCGAGGTCAACTACAAAACCAGTGACTTGGGTGGGTCAGTTCTTGCGGACTAACTTTCTTGCGATCAATTGACAGGCGAGACACACTGCGCTGCTTTGGATAGAGGCTACCTTGTAGCCTCACATGCCCTTCTCTACATTGTCGTAAGTCTTTTTTATCCTCTGTGCTAGTGCTTGATCTGTGCTCTTTCCAGGGTAAAAATCATGTGGGTTAGGGCCTTGCATGCTAAGCCCAGTGATCTGATTAATCAATGTCGGATCAACCATGATACAGCGGTTCAACCACAAATAACCACCATGGTAACATGATAGCAACAATTTGATGCATGTGTTCACCTCCTGGTGTCGTCTGAAGTGAGGAATCTTCATGACATTGAGCAGGGTGGATTGCACGAAGTTATGGGTCCATGACTGAGGAATTATCTTTGAATTCTTTCCTTTGTCCTAGTCAGGTACTTGTGCGGGGCGAGTATGTCATAGACCTTCCTGTCACCAAGGTTGAAGTCACTAAACTTCAATGCTGATATATTTTCCTGATTTGCGTGAACTACGTATATCCCCTTCGAGAGGTACACAGTGACCAATTCTTATTCAAAATCTCTGGGCACACTGTCTCGATTTATTGTGCCACTTAGAGGTGGTAGATAGGCGGGTAAAAGGCTTGGAATCAACTTAGAATTTGTGATATCGTCTCTGTGTTTGGTTCGCTTCTCATTTGTGGGCCATGATGGTCCTGCTCGGGCAGTGGACGGGGAGGCTCGTAATCCTCTCGTCGATGATGCTTGTAGACCGGTAGACAGTCCTCTCTCTGACATGACTCTTTCAGTCCTTAAGTCGAGGGAACTTCCGTTACTGATTCTTCAATTACGGTGTGTTCATCAGACATACGCGCTCGGCATGAATATATCAGGTTCAGAAAGTAACGTAGGCATGGTAATAGGATAGAGAGAAAGAGCATAATGAACACTGTGTAAATGCAACAAGTCTGCAAGCTCAAATTATTAGTTGGAAAAATTATTCTCGTTGCATGGCGTGGTGGGATAAATAGATAAATCTGTAATGGATCGCTTGCAATGGGTATGAAGCCTCATTAACCTTTGTTTTATCCATTATGGTGCAGTCTAACAGTCTGGTGGTGAGCCATAAATTCCCTTCTACCCGTTCGAGCATCGGTCGAACGGTTATAAGATCCCCTGACAACTATATTACTTCGCCATGGCGAAGTTCCATGTGTCGCTGTTCTGATATCCCAACGAAGCTCCAATTTTGAAAATTTTCTATCTGTGAAGTTCCTTCTGGAACCTTCTACAATTTAGCTCTCTTCTTACTTTTCTTCCTAGCCTTGTTTCTAGTGAGCTTCATCTCGGTAGTTCATTTTCCATTCTGATTCTTATCTTTTGTGGTTTTAGTTACTTTGCGCTGTTGATATTCTCTCCTAGGACTCAGGGGTAACACCTCTTCTTTATCTGAGATAGGTACTTCAGCCTCCTGTGAGTCTTGTAATGTTCTTACAGCTTCGATATCTAGGTTTCTAGTGTTAAATAGCTTTGATCTATTCTACTATTCTTCGATCAAGTGTGCAATCCTCCTGGTCATGAAATATTTTAACTCTTGTTTCTTATGCTCCAAGACTTCTTCTTCTTTCTTTCATCGGGCCTGATCTTTGTCAATCCAAAGTTTTCCTATTAACATGGTAAACGAGAGATGATCTTCAACAAATTTAATAATCTCAACATCTTCGCCTGTCAAAGTTCCATTGACGGTCATAGGTATTTGAGCAAGCCTTCCACACAGGTTTACCAGTTTTCCTCTGAATAACCCTAGTCCTCCTAATGAAGGAATCATAGTAGGCCTCCCTATGGCTTCCCAAGTTCTCTCTGTCATGATATTCACCTATGTTTCTTCATCTAGAACACAGTTAATGTCGAAGTCTCCTATTCTCACTTCTATTTTCTCTTTTTCCTTGAATATCTCTGATAAAATGATGTTTCTGTGATTATCCAGCGTTTCCTTCAATTTTAATAACACAATCTCTGATTCTTTCTAGGGTTCTGTTATTTCTGGATCTGCCTTAGGGTTTTCCTGGTTCAGATTCATTCTTTCAAGCTTAGCAATCATTCTAGGGAAATCCAATACCTCATGGTCCATAGCTTTGCAACAAAGACAACTAGGTATTTTCATAGGGAATTCCTTCACAATATGTCCCGGTCTTCTACAACTGTAACAGAGGGTTAATCCTCTCTTTCTTTTAAATGATCCCCAACCTTTCTGATGCTGCGCACCAGGATCATGGTAGCTAACCTGCAAAAAATTCTTTCTAGGATCCTTCATACACTTATTAGTCCAAGTATCATTTCTATGCATAGGTATAACATATCTTTCACTATCTTTATCAGATCTATTCATATCAAACCTTCTTTCATCTATTAATGCCCTATTTTTCAAGCTAGGACATAATCTATTAAACATACCTAGATCCATACTTTGAAACAAAAATTTCCAATAATTTTACTTTTACAGAGCACAAAGCTTTCAAATCTAAATTTTTTCCATTGTTCTTACCTTTATCATAGCACAAAGCTTACAGATCTTACCTCTTTTAGTCAATAATTCTATCTTTTACCTCTCCTAGAGTACAAAGCTTCAGATCTTACCTCTTTTATTTCGATCATACTTCTTTTCTTTAGCACAAAGCTTCTCAAAATATGTAGAGTACTGTGCACTAGAGCGATAGATCTACGCACAGAAATTTCACAGTTTCAAATAAAATCTTTGCACAAAGATTCTTCTTCTTCAATTCCCAGCAATCATAGATTCAGGTCTCGACAACAGAACCATTTGTTGGCACAGGGGTAGACCCAGGGTTCAATACTACAACAACGCACCAACAAAACCCTAACTACCGACCCTTTCGCCAACACCTGCAAAGTAGATGAAGTCTCACCTGAGGTAGAGGCAGGGGTGGTTGCAAGACTCAAGTGTATGTAACATTAGCTGGGACACAAATATGTGATTACAACACTTAATAAAGAACTTAGCACTATTAGTCCCTCGATATGCAATCATTATTCACTTCGCTGATAAAGTAGAGCTTCGCAACATTCACACTAATCTACAGTATTTAAGCACTTAACATATAAATGGATCATAATGAGCATATCAAGCACTAAGCATGACTATCTTGATCAGATCTAATATTCTCATACATCATAAGCACAAAGCAGAAGTAGATCTATCTAAACATCTCAAAGCACCTAGCAAAAGAGGATATAAACACATCAAGATAAAGCACAGAGCAACACAACACCGTATTTACGTGGTTCACCCCCACCCTGGGGCTATGTCCACCAACTCTTCTTCTTTATTGTCATTAGTCAATCGGTTACAAGCACAGAGCCATCAAAACCCTACTCCACATAGGATAGAATATCTGCGCAGCTCGCTAGATCCTTCTTCCTTGCATTACAACACAAAACATTCCATTATCTGTTCCAACCACTTGCACTTAGCTCTGCAAGTCTCTTACAGTCATGCACGAAGCACTTACAAACCCTACTTGCACTTAGCATACATCACATAGATGTCAATTCAACTACTTATTACATTGCCTAGCTTTCTATTTATACATACAAAATAGGCCTAAGAATGGGTAAATGCTAAGAACCAAATATCAATATAGCATAGAAAAACCTCAGAATAAGTACTCAACGCCTTGAAAAAGAGATAATTTTAGATAATAAGCCTCTTCGAGGGGGAAACCTCCTATTACCCCACATAAATGTTCAAGTAGAAGATGATTCAAAATAAAAATGTCTCCTTGGTATATATAGGAGACTAGGAGGTATAATTACAACTAATGGAATAAAGTCAACATAATTAAAATAACATTACTAATGTAATATGCCCCAGTTAAGGGGTAATGATCCAATATTAGGGCTTAACATGCCCCTCCCCTTGAGACAAGTGTTGTCCGCAATGCTTGAGTAACTCTGGATGCTTCTATATAAAAGAATCATCTTCCCAAGTGGAATCTTCAGCCGGTAGTTTCCTCTATTTAATGAGATACTCTGAAATGGATCTATTCCTCAGTTGGAAAATTCTTGTGTTAGTGATGGCTTCAGGCTCCAATATAATTTTTCCTTCCTCGTTAAGTTCTGGAAATATAGTTTGAACTATGATCTTGTCACCTATAACCTTATTTAAGCATGAAACATGGAAAACTAGGTGTCCTCGTGAAGATGCAGGCAACTCCAATTTGTATGCCATAGTACCAATATTTTGCAACACCTTATAAGGGCCATAGTACTTTCATGATAATTTATTATCCTTATTGGCTTGCTTGAGGGACATGTGTTTGTATGGTTGTAATCTTAAAAACACCCAATCCCCTACTTCAAAACTTCTTTCACTATGATGTTGATCTGCTTGTTGTTTCATGCGATTTTGTGCCATGGTTAGGTTGTCCTTTAAGATTTGGAGAACTTGTTGTTGATTCTCGATGTGAATGTATTACATGTTCCTGCTCCACCTGTAAGGAACAAGTGCACAGGATTATCCATGTTCAAGCATTTTTTAAGAGAAATATCCTTTAGAATTGTTCGTTTTTCGCGATTCAACAAACGTCTTATTCTGTAGTATTCATTATTTTCAATTAGAAGAGAATGTTTTGTGACTTGAAAACCAATATTGATATGTTTTTCACTTGCACCTGCTGGAGGATGTGGAAAATCCACTTGTAAGTCATAGGACTTAGAAGGAGTTCTGGTTGTTTTTCGGTTTGTGAATGTCTCATCATGATCGTCAGGGTTTTCTGGGTCATTAACTGCAACTTCTAGATCACCCCATGTTGGATTAACATTGTAGGTAAATCTATCTTCATTGATGTGCACTATAGTATTAGACACAACATACGCAACCTCCCATGTAGAGAAGTTATGTTTTAATGTCTCTTCATTTTCATCGAACGGAACGTACAACAACCATTTTTCTCTACAATAGTGTTGTGTCTCTTTTGTCACCTAAATGAGCAAAACAGAGGTGCTTACAAGCTTAGTTGGGTTAGCTAAGCAAGACCTCTGTAAAGGAAATGGTTAGAGAAAGAAACATAAAAGACTAAGATAAGAATTAAACTAGAAAATGAAAGAACAACTAAACTATTGAGCATAAAGACATAAGAACAGGAAGCAAACAAGACTCATGTCACCAATGGCAAGGATTATATTAGTGAAAAGAAAACACCAATAAGAAAGAGGACTTTGGGTCCCTTCTTCCTCCAAGGGAGGGCTCTTGGACCCCCACAAATAAGCTCTTCTTACAACTTTGAAACTTGAAAGAAATGGTGAAAGAATCCCAAGCTAATCCACTCAAGAGGTGAGATGGATTGTCCCAATGTAATGGTGCTAATATGCTCTTGATGAGAAAAGAGGATTCCCCAAGAGAATAGCAGCAACATAACCTTGCAAATGAATTCCTTGAAAATGTAGTGCACCCATGGCCTTGTTTTATAGAACCACTTTGAGGTATTGTGCAACCAGCTTTAAGTGTGAAAAATGGGCTATTTAGGACATTTTTAGGTCTTTGACCAACCACCCAGTCGAATCCAGCCGAGATTTGGATGTCAAATCAACTTGGAAGCTGAACCAGAAGTGGGTGGGAGGCCGACCAATCTCATAAATGCGTTGTTCTAAGGTGTGCATGTCTTTTAGCGACCATAGTCGTGCATCGTATTCATTTGCGCTTTTCGTGCGTTTCTGGTTTGCGCATGTGCACATGCGCATTGTGTAGTCACAACGCACCTTAATTTTATCACTAGTTGTATAGTTTTTGGACCTTTTGGAAATGCTTTCTGGTGATTTTGGTCCATGGGTGACCTCATAACTATTTGAAGATGCTGGATTCTTGTAACCATTTGCGGATGAAATTTCAGTGATAACAGATGCCCCCTGATTGATGAGGTTAGGAGCATATGTATAGCCGAAATTCATCAATGTTTCTTCTATTGAGAGTGTCGTTGTAAGAAAGAGTGATAGTGAGAGTATCAAGAGTGACCCATTGGAGGGAGAAGGGAACCTGTAGGACCCAACCTTCCATAAGGTGTGTAAAATAAATTGTGTACAAACAAGGCAGGCATGCCCCATGCTCGTGTCATGTAACTCAAAAAGAAGGGTTTGTACAGTAACTGAAACTGTGTGTTGAGGTAGATCACTGCAGTGCCCTCAGAGGCAGTTCTGATAAAGGCAAAGGATGAGTCTGGTGAGGAACATACTCTGAATAGTAGGCAAGGATACATATAAGAAGTATCACAGACATTGTGGGCATTGATAGTCCAACCAAGTTCAGAGGTCTTCGACGAATATAAGAAACAACTGCAATAATCACAAAGTAAGACCCACCGTAACATGAGAAAGTGTTGATGTTAAATGTTTATGGGGGTCAATGACAGCAGAGAGAAATTATGGTTCTCCCTGTGCCATCCGAGACCTCTCATTGGAAAGGAAATGAGAGTCAAGATATTGTCGCCCTTCTGGAAACTGTGCTAACGTCGACAAAAGGGGGACACGACTCCAAGAAGAAAAGGGCTTCGGGAAATATACTAGGTGAGTTTAGGAACTAAGGAGGCACATGAACGAAGTCAAGATGTGCAGAGACTTCAGGAATTCCCTTGGTTGGGGATATATGCGAAGGATAAGTGGCCACAACCGTTCAACTAGGTTGAGTGTCAGGGGGACAACATGACGGGGGATAAGTTGTGCCAGAGACGGGACAAAGTGAACAAACTTAGAGAATAGAGGTAGATGGCTTGTGGGATACTCGAAGTATATGGACGATGTCAATAGGAGTAGATGATAAGGAGTGCCCCAACCAAGGGTGAAATGGGTTGCATTTTCCAAAAAGGGAAGACGGACACCAAAGGTGGTGAAAAAAAGATATGTAAATGTTGGAAACAAAGGCTTTTTACAAGTACCAAATGAATAAAGAATGGTTTGGGATGAGTGTACATATACAGAAACGGGTGCCCCAATGCAATATGGTTGGGCCAGTTAGGGCACAATTTGCTTGGAGAACTGGTGGAGGTTGGGGGCCCCATGGGTGGGTTTCTGTATGAGGTATATGAAATGGAGGGAAATTTGTGGATGGGAAGACTGATAGTGGATGACATGGAGGGTTTATGATACTGCGGAGGTGCAGTCAAAATAGAACCATGAAGAGATAACTTGGGAGTCCATTAGGAAAGATAGAAAAATGAGGAGAAGGAGTATGTGGTTGATTTACGACATGATGTAAGACTATCAGGACTCTCATCCCTAAAGGGTTGAAAAACAACATGAGTGTCAAAGTGCCAAGGGGTTCTATGAATGGGACAACTCATGTGGTGGAGAGTGCTACCGGGTGACAATACCCAAAAATGCAAAGGAGGTGGAGGTACTGCAAAGCCGTATATGGGGACCCTAAAGGTGAATTTCAGAGGGTGTGACTGGAGATGCAATTGAGATTCAGAGGGAATGATTACATGCCAGTTTTGATTATATACTTGAAGGGGTTGTGATAATGTATGATGACCAAGTACCTACACACATGAAAACCAAATACCTGACGTGAACAATATTTGAAGAGAATCAAACATACAAACATGTATTTGATAATTTTCAACATGAGCATACGTACCTGGACGAGGTATGAAAAAATGGTGCCCCAGGGGATAAGGATAAAAAATGGCCCAAGGATTTTCTTGAAGTAGATGACGGGATGCTGATCTCGTGGCTGAAGATGGATCGAAAAACGAACACTCGGAGCTCCCAGAATGGGGTTTGGAAGTTTGGCGAAAAGGGCTATATATAGTTGTAGGGCCGACATTGCCACCTCATTGGTACTTGCTGTCAGAGTGATTGGACGAGAGGTATTCAGAGGATCTTTGAAGATTCTGAGAGAACGGGGCAGCGGATTTAGGACCAGTGAGCTTCAGGTTAGTAGTCGTATCGTCCTGCATAGAAGTAGGTTTTCAATTTGTGGGCAGGGCTTGTATGGAGGGTCGTACAAGATTTTTTATGGGTGTGGGCCCCCAAGTGCGCAGGCGATCTGAAAATATGCGCGCATGGGTGCATGCCTGTTATCCGGATATCCATGCATGGGTGCGCCCGTAGGGGGGAAAAGGTGCGCATGATATGCGCGCCTATTTGCTACACAGCTGCGCATGGGTGTGCAGTTGTGATGCGTGCCTGTGTTTGTGACAGGGGCGCATGGAGGCGCCTTTGTATGGTGGACAGGCGCGCACTCATGCACGCCTGTGGGATGAACATGCACGCATGTGTGATGCCTGTGGGGTGAACAGGTGTGCATATGTGCGTGGTTGTGGGTTAAATAGTCTCGCCTTGTGGGCAAGGTTGATGGGTGCAAAACTCATCTTTTTTGGAGATTTTAATGTGTTTATGTTCGATATGGATGATCTAGGACTGTATTTATGTGGTTGCAGGCAATCATTTGTACGTTGTCGGTCCATTGGCGAGAGCGGGACTGGTCATAGTTGAGGGATGTCGTGGCTATTAAGGAGCTGGGGGTTCGTGCCACTTTGGTAGCCTGTGGGCTGCTGAAGTTCTTCGAGTGCCCATTGATACGGGCTTAGGAGTATTTTCTGTAGTTTTTGATCCGAATGTGGAGTCCAGATTTGCATTGTTTTATGGTGTGGGGAGAGTAGCTAGCCTTCACTGCAGTGGAGGATGTGTATTTTTTGACTGGGCTCCCTTTTTAGGGGATGCCCCTACCGATGGAGCCCGTGTTACCTGGGGATGGGAAATTAGCTACCTTAGGCCGGAGGTACTTTTCTAGAGAGAACCTTATGTCAGGCTCCATAGTGAGTATCGGGGCTATGGATGCTTTATTTCATCACTGTGTAGCAATGATGATTGCGAGGGTATATGGGTCCCTCGCGACTCAACGGATCAGCGGTGGTCAGCTGAGGATTATGGGGAGGGCACTGGCAGGAGAGAATTTTGCCTGGGGCTTGATGCTGCATGCCAAGATGGTAGGGCAGTTGGACAAGTGTCGAACTACGGACTCAGGGGATTTTTCCTTTGGTTCCATCTTGGTGGCCTGGTTTTTGGAGAAGGTGTCGATGTTGCGCCCTACAGTTTTATTGGGCACACCTGGTGTGCAAGAGCCATGACTGATGCGTGAGAGCTGCGACTAATGCGGTGGTCGACGATTTTGGTTCGCCACGGTGGTGGTGAGGGTGGCCATTTTTTCATGGCCGATGCAGCACATGTGTGGCGGTAAATGTAGTGTACCTTTTTACACTACCTAGGTTTTCAAACCTCTCAGTTACCATTATGTACACAGAATTTTACATAATTTGTACAGACATTATAAGTGCATGAATTTAACACAATTAAACACATTTAAATTACAGAGTGAAACATATCTGGTTACTTCTATAATTAAACATTCCATCGCATTCCACAGTAACTCATTTACACAGCGGAAAACATGATACATGAACAACACAGTCATGCCAAATGTGATAAAAACATAATTCAGATACTTAGCTTTGAACATCTATAGAATTCACCAACCAAGTGCAGGCCTTCCATGAACCTCCCAGCCTTAGACCACATTGTTCATCAGCTCAACAATGGGTCACCCCTGAGCTTGGACCGAGCTCCACCCCAAGGTAAGGAATCCTAGGCTAGGCTGAGGTTACAGGGAAGATAGCACATACACATCACCAGGAAGAAAGCTCTCCCAGAAATCTCCCACGCTCACTGCCCATAGACCCTCATTCCCCACATGCCTATTCCACCCCAGGAGAGTGCACCTTCTCTATCACCTAGACAGTCCTTCGGCTGCCAGTCTCCCTTACCTTGGGTTACAGGAATAGACCGGACCGGAATTCTCCGGGCTCTATGGCAGCTACAGGGTTCCTTCCAGGAGTTCTCTTCTCCCTCTGTGCACTCTCTCACCTGGAGGAGTCGCTCACAGGCCAACAAGCCTCACACAGTCCAGTACTGCGTGGTCACAACTATCCACGGGAAACACAGACAATTGCTTCCCAAAATGGTTCAGCGGTCACAGGATACTCTCACGGGATGATTTCGAAACAGGGACTTCACACACAGGCTAGCTCAGGTTCCCCGAATAACAAAGATACTTCCACTCAATTCAGCACAGGCTTCGCGTTCAGGGAATGCACACACAGGTTTTCCCGTAGACACGCACAGACTCCCCAGCTCTGGACAGGGTGTACACGGTTTCTTCGGACAACCACAGGCTTTACGGCTTTCAGAGTTAAACCAGGGTATTCTGGAAGATGGCTTCCATGGATCTCCCCAGGACAGTCGGATCAAATGGATCATCCCCCCTCACAACTTACTTCCTCTATTTTATTTGCATGCACCAGGGTTGACACTTGTCACCCTAGGAACTGCATACGTACCACAGTGTACATCACCTTGCAAGTTCCCTTTCCAAAACTTAGGATAAACGGAAATGCACATGTTTCTTTTAAAATAATATTAAAATATTATTTCCCAGGCTTAAGCCCCTAGGCTCATCACTCAGCCCCTTTCCCACCTTTCAGCCCCTAGTCCCTTGCCCACTCTATGGACGCTCAGTCCCCCATCACTCATTCATCATGGTCGGTCTGCACCTGGTAGTGTTTATATTTTATTAATGTGCTGCATACATATACAGATACAAAATCTAGGCCCTTGGCCTTCAATCCTTAGGCTCTCTGGCCTAATCAAACACATAAGCCTACTGGCTTATACAAAACTCGACTCACCAGCCTATAACACATATTTATGATCTCTTTCAGATCATGGTTTACAACAGGGCTCGACCTTAGGGACACTACAGTAAATGCCACAGATCATACTATGGTATCTGTATTGTGGAGTGGATTTCTAGGGTGATCCAGATATAGTGTTACCTCCAGGGGAGGTGTTCGACCACTGAGGTATGTTTCTGATTTTGATATATTTGATTTTTGAGATAGTATGACATGTGTATTTTGTATAGATGTTGATACTTTCGTTTGGTTGTTTGTATGTGCATATATGGGACGTCGCGGGCATGAGGTTGAGATGGTGAGAGCACCAGCTCGTCAGGAGCCAGTGAGACCGTCATGGGGAGAGCCACGGGTAGGAGAGAGACGTTGGTATGAGGACGTTGAGGTGAGACCAACTGGAAATGAGAGAGCAGCTAGGAGACATCGCTTTGATGACCCTAGTGCTGGGCCATCACATGCTCCTCCGGTGGAGGTCGGGGGAGATTTTGAGAATATTCACTGCCACTTGGAGATGGTGCTAGGGGGAGTGCATGAGGGCATGTGGCTGCACATCCAGGATGAGGGTGTCCTAGAGCAGTGTGTTAGAGTTTCGCTAATGTGGAGGACCGTGGTTCGGTGAGCAGAAGTAGCAGGTGTTGCGATGACCGGGCGGTTACCTCCAAGTCCCGAGGGACCGATAGTGGGTGGGGCACCACCGCCTGATGGATGGGAAGGAGGTGGTGCTCTAGAGGCACCTTTAGTGTCTCTCTATGTATTTTGTATATTGTATATAGGCTGGTGAGCCCATTTTGGTGTAGTGACACTAGTTTTGTACCGAGGTGCTTCACTGGCCTACAGATTTTGTATATGATGTATTCTATGTGTATGTAAACATTTTGATGGCACTGGTGACATATTTATATATATATATATATATATGGATATACATTTTGGGGTCATTGTGATGTTTACATGTGTGTTGTTTCATGTTATTTATGATGTCTAATCTGTATATGCTGTGACAGGCTCTTGATGGTTTATGTGTGTGTAAAAGTATCTTGATGTGATATATGCCAATCGAGTATAATGTTAGCTAGGTTATTTGTGATTTGATTCAATTGTCTTGGAATATGTATAAATGTAATGAAATCAAAATGTCGAGATAAAAGTCTAACTTGCAAGTATTTGCAAAAAAGGCAAGGATCATGGACATAGTACACATTGTTGAGCTAAGGTGATAGATACGATGATGGCTGGCATCTACGAGGAGGCCAATGATGGCAGTGTACTTGGCTTGGTTGTTGGTTGCTGAACCCAAACATATGTCGCTAGAGAGGAGTAGTTCATGTGAGGGGGTATAGAGGGCCGAAGATGCCGAAGCGAGATTTTTTGTCCAATGGTTGGCGCCATCGGCGTAACCAATCTAGTAGGCTAATGGAGGAAGCATCTATCAATAACACAAATGATAGTTTAGATGTGAGGTATGGAAAAAAGATTAAAAACACTATAAAAGAAATAACCTAATGTAGAATGGCTACACTTAGGCATAAAATTTCTTTAAGTATATCCCGTTGACGAGTTATTTGAGAGAGAGGCCCTCGGGAGAAGCCAAGATGTATGCTCCTTTGGTGAGGCAATGTTGGATAATGTAGGGGCCATGCCACAGTGACTTGAATTTTCCATAACTGATGGTATTGTGAGTGATATCGTAAGAAAGGACGAGGTTGCCTTCATGAAATGAGCGAAGGTTGACATGGCGATCAAAGGTGGCTTTGGACCATTTTTTGATTGCCTCATTATTCTATAATGAACATCGACGATCTTCATCCAGGGACTCTAAGTTCAGCAAACGCTGCTCCATTGGAGCAGTGTTGGGTAATAACTCAATTGTGGTGCGTAAGGTGGGAATTTCGCACTCGATAGGAAGAGTGGCCTCAACCCCATGGAATAGATGAAATGGTGTGAAACCAGTGGCCATTTTCACAGCCGTCTGGTAAGCCTATAGCGCGGAAAATAACATATGATGTCAATTGGTCTTATGTTTGTTAACCATGCGCTACAACATGGTCTTGAGGACCTTATTAACTACTTCGAATTGTTTGTTAGACTGTGGGTAATATGGTGAGGCAAACTCGTGGGAGAATCCCAATCGTGATGAGAGTTCGACAAAGATCTCATTCTCGAAATGTTTCTTGTGATTGGAAACTAGTTGGAGTGGTACTCCAAAGTGGGATATGACGTGATTAAAGAAAAAACATGTTGTAGTGTCAGCGATGTTGTTGAAGGTGGGCATGGCTTCAACCCATTTTGTGAAGTAATCGACTACGATGACGATGTATTTGTGTCCATTTCTGAATAGGGGGTTACAAGTCATGAAGTAGATGCCCCATTTACAAAAGGGGCCTACAGTAATGACTAGGTGGAGAAGAGCAGGTGGGGCTCGTGCTTTTTTGGCATAAAGTTGACATTTATTGCATTGCTTCATGGCATGAATGCAATTGTGAAACAATGTAGGCCAAAAGTAACCTGCTCGAATGATTTTTTGAGTAGTGGACATCCCTGAAAGATGGCCCCCGCACGCGTCACTATGGCAGTCATTCAAGACTCTATTGGCCTCATCAATAGTCAAGCATCAACGAAGTATGGTGTTGACCCCTCGTCGATATCAGATATCTTTGATAAGGAGATAGCAGGGGGCTTGGTGGCGAATACGACGACGATCATCTCGTGAGAGGTGGTTACCAAACTTTTGGGTTCGGAGGTAGACGAGGAGGTCATTGTACCAAGGATCATCTGAAGCAATATAAAAAAGATGTTCATCGGGGAAGTCAGTATTGATGGCGACACTGGTAGTATCAGAGGAGAAGGCTGTGACAAGTTCAGCGAGGACGAGAGATTTCTTTCTCTTGGGTGTTGAAAATTCGAGATCGTACTCCTGAAGAATAACGATCCATCAGGAGAATTTGCCATTAATTTTCCGACGACTGAGCAAGTATTGCATGGGGTTGAAGCAATGACCTTAGTCATGCGAAGAAGAATGTAATGGCGCAGTTTTTGGACTGCAAGGACGACTGCAAGGGCTAGTTTCTCTTAGTGATTATACTTCAGGGGTGGCCCTGAGAGGTTTTTACTAATGTATTAAATGACATGCTCACGATCTTCATCACCTATTTCAACGAGAACTCCTGTCACTGAGACAGATGATGCTGATATGTAGAGGATATAGTCGCGATTATAGTCAGGTGAACTAATTAAAGGGGCGTTAGAGAGTGCTAGTTTAAGATCGTCGAATTATTTTTGGGCATGTTCATCCCAATGAAATGGGATGTCGTGGTGTAGTAAGTGAAGGAAACTGCGTGCTCGAGTGGCATAGTCTGGGACAAATTTCCGTAGAAAGTTATCTTTTCCTTGTAGGCTCTGGAGTTGGCGTAAATTCCAGGGGGGTGGAATTTCTGTGATGGCCTGGATTTTAAGGGGGTCTACGGTAATAATTCTTTGTGAAATGATGAATCTGAGGAGGTTCCCAATAGTGACGAAGAACAAACACTTGATGGGGTTCAAGAAGATGTTTTACTGACGACACCATTGGAAGATGATGCATAAATCATCAAGATGCTAGGTGCATTTTTTGGATCGAGGTGTGAGGTCATCCAAGTATGCGAGGATGATCTGAGTTAGATCGTGAAAAATATATGTCATGTCCCATTGGAAAGTTGCCCCAACATTTTTTAAACTAAAAGGCATGACATGATATGAAAAAGTCCCCCAAGGGGTGGTGAATGTGGTTTTGTATTGATCGACTGGGTGGATTTGGATTTGGTTATAGCCAGAGAAACCGTCCATGAAGGATAAAGCCTTGTGGCCTGTGCAGTCGTCGATAATTTGATCGATGAAAGGCATTGGAAAGTGTTGGAAAACTGAGAGGGGGGAGGGTGAATCAGTTGTTACCGTGCTTAAACAATTATGCTTATTTTAAACTCTTTACAAAGTACTCAATGACAATCACAATAATTCAGGGAAATAAGTAATAGCACATTCAACATTAGTCACACATATGAGATACACAGAGATAGATATTTCCTAAGGAAACCCATAGAGGGTAAAAACCTCTTATTCTTTATATGATAAGTAATATTTACATTCTTTACATGATCATACATATGAGTACCAACTCATAATGAGGCTGCAACCTCTGTTTTGCAAGATGCTACTTGCTGAGAGAACCAACTCTCTGGTTTCTCTAGCACCAACTAGAAGGAAGCACCAACTCCCTGTGTTTCTCTAGCACCAACTAGAAGGAAGCACCAACTCCCCAAGTGTTCCAGAACCAACTGGATGGAAGCACCAACTTCTGATCATACATGCACCAACCTATAAAATAGAGAACAACAGTTCTCCCTTGCACCACCCTACCACCCTGGTTTCTCTGGTTGCAACCAGCTGGAAGCTACAACTCCCTGTGTTCAAGCACCCACATGAACCTTTGAGGACAACATGCCTCCCTAGCACCTCCCTACCTCCATGAAATATTAATCTTTTCTATTATGACTTATTACAGTGATATCAAGTTCTTCAATGGCTTACTTGTCTCATCACTGTTCTACTACACTGTGTTGCTCTGTCTACATTAGTGTCTTCTGCACACTTGTGCTTTCTGTTCTTTTTCATTTTATTCTCTCTGGCCATGTCCCTTCAATGCACCATTCCCCTTCTGTACATTTCTGCTACTGTGCTCTGCCTCCTTATTTACACCTCAATCACTCCCTACAACAACACCCATTTCTTCTTTTTTCAACAGTCTTATAGTCTCTGTGCACCTTGTGTATGCAATCTTCTTCTTTCTCTAGCATCCTCTCCTCCTCTAATGTCCTCCATATCAGGGTTTTTTCTCCACTTCACTCTTCCACAACTATCCCATCTCCTGTGTGCCATGTTGTCTCTCTCCGTTCTTCATCTCCTGCTCATTGTGAGTGCTATGCCTGATCATCATGGTAACTCTTCAGCTTCTCTGGCAGTTTCACACATGCATCCATCATCATTGGGTGTTCTATCGAGATTCCTCAACTTCTCTGGTATTTGAGACTCTTCGTCTTCTTTGTCATAGATGAGATCATCCTCTGGTAGAAACCATCATTTGCTTCTAGTAGTTACACTATGAAGTGAAACAGTAGCCCTCCGATCTTATTCAAATTCATCTGCACCATTGAATTGACTTCATTGAATCTTGCGTTCATTTTTCCATTTCGCACTTCAGCGTTTCAGGATCCCCGTGGTAAAGATTTTGTTACTCTCCATGTCCCGATTCCCAAAACTATGAAATGGAGCTTGTCTGCACTAGCTCCTTCCTCCATCTACCACCGATGTGACCAACGACTGTGACTATAGCCTACACCAAAAGCGTATTTCGCACTTTCGCATTTTAGAGATTCCGTGATGAGTCGTCTCGACTTTCCATGTCATGAGCTCCAAAATAGAGCTTGGATTCTATAACTCTACTCTTCATCTCTTGACCATGTGACCATGAGAGGTGACCGAGTTCTTATCCATAATGTGCTTTCGTGATTTTTCATTTCGACATTTCGCATGTCACGAATTCCTGTTGCGAGGTATCTCCACTCTCCAAGTCACGATCCCCAAAATTCTGAAATGGAGCTTGTCACTTCAATCTTTTCTCTACAGCTCTTCGACGATGTGACCACCATCGGTGTCCAAGCGCTTATCCATAAAGCGCCTTTGTGATTTCGCAATTCGGCATTTCAACATCCTTGATGTGAGGATTTCTTTACACTCCATTGCCCGATCCTTGAAACTCCAAAATGGTGCTTGCCGATTCGATCTCTTCTCTACAGCTCTTCGATCTCCAGATCAACACTCCACAATCCATGGTGATAGGATGACTATCCTCTACCCTGAGACTTCATCCTTCGGGACTTTGGGTGAGTGATGGAGTTAAAAACTCCCAGAGTGAGGTCAGTCTTGCATCACTCGATGACGTGTCGTGACCCGAGTGGTTGCCACGTGTCACTCAGAATTGTGATTTCTAGTGGCCTGAAATGCCAAATCAACTTGACACTTGTCATTGTCTAATCATGCCATGTGTCATAGTATTCCACCTGTCCTTTCTGATGTGGTTGCCACATTCACCTCCTGGATCTATCGGCCCCGATCACTTCACAATTTTGACATTCTTGATGTGAAAGTTCTCGACACCTTCAAGTCACGATATGCGAAACTGCGAACTGGAGTTAGGTCAGCTTTTCGGATTTTCTCACTTTGCAACTTCGGGATTCCTGTAGTGAGAGTTCTTGACCTCTCCATCTCCTGGTATCCGATACTTTGAAATGGATTCGGATCATCTTTTCATCTTTTCGCACTTCACAACTTTGGGACTCCTATGGTGAGATTTCTTGACATCTCCATCTCCCGGTATCTGAAATCTTGGTATCCGATACTCCGAAATGGAGTCGGATCAACACTTTGATCTTGCCTTTTGATCATTGTTGTTATTCTTTTCCTGCTTGATTGTTGTTCTTTCTTGCCTGCCTATTTGCCATCGTTTGCTGCTATTCTTTCCATCAATGACAAGCACGCTCTTCTTGTAAACATGCCAACAATCTCCCCCTTTGGTATTGATGGAAACCCTGAATGACTACGCTAATCTGTTTGGACTTGCAACTGTAGCATCTGGTCTGGACCATTATTTTTCTCCCCCTTTGAAATCAATGTCAAAGAAAACATGCTCCCCCTAAGCTGTTGCAGTATGTTTAGGAGGTATCAGATATTCAACCAATACAAACTCCCCCTAACAGGATGGACTCTCTTAGATGTGAGACGAGATGAAACCCGCTTCTGTCGGAGATATTCAAAAGGTGTCTTGGCTAGGGGTTTAGTAAAGATGTCTGCAATTTGTTCTATGGTTGGAATGTAATGGACCTGAATAATTTGATTGGTGACCTGCTCTCTCAAAAAATGGTATTTTATGGGTATATGCTTGGTCTTGGAGTGGAATACATGATTCTTGGACACACTGATGGCACTAGTGTTATCACAATGAATTGGGATTGGTGCAGCGTATTTTATCTCCAAGTCTGCAAGTGTCTGAATCATCCATAATACCTGAGTGCAACAGGTAGTAGCAACAATGTACTCTGCCTCTGTAGTTGATAAAGAAATGGCACCTTGGTTTTTACTCAACCATGCTACTAGAGAATCTCCTAAGAAGAATGCACCTCCACTCGTGCTTTTCCTTTCATCCATGTAGTTAGCCCAATCAACATCTGAGTAGGATGATAATTGAAAATTTTGATTCTTAGGATACCATAGGCCATATTTCATTGTTTCTTTCAAATATCTAAATATCCTTTTGACAGCTAGCAAATGACTCTGTGATCCGGATTATTTTCGACATGAAATGAGAGCGGACATATAATAAAGAAATTCACAGAGATATCGCGTATATCCAATAATATAACAGAAATATATCATAGATTCAACCATAAACACAGAGATACAGTAATACATGATTTATATTAATGAAAGAAATGTACAGAGACTATAAAAATACAGAGTGAAAGACTCGCTAGAATGGTGGCAGCTTATCTCTGAGAAGAGATGTGACCTCTACTCGCATTCTCAAGAAGATGATTACAATGAGGATCTGAAGGCCTTTTTACAATAAAAAGGAATGAAAAAAGTCATAGACATCCAAAAACCTAACCCTAAGAGATGAAGTTCCAAAAGTCATGTGGGCCCCGTTTGGGAAAGTTAGTACATCAACTTCCCGGGGTCGTAATTTTTGCATACGATCTCTGTTTTAGGCATATGATAGCTCGTTGGAAAGGTATCATCGAGAAGATTTATTTTGGGGGTAAATCATGCCTTTATCTATCATTGAGAACCTTGATCTTGAAAAACCTTCATTTGGGCCCTCAAAATGGCCCTGGAAGTTAAAAACTGCTAAAAATAGTAAATTGCCAAATTTTCCAGAAAATTGTTTTGAGCCAGTCGAAAATAGTGGGTGGCCACCGATGTCCACCTGGATCAATCCTCCCTCCTTAGGAAGCAGTGGTATCCATTGCTTTGAGTTCCCAGGGGAGAGGGAAATGTGTTTACTGAATCTACATCTTGGTGAGTTGCTTGCCTTGCTGGAGACGTCGCTCTGCTCAGTTTGTGGAAGTCTGTCACGAACCTGTTGAGGCTGAGGATGTTCAACAAGTCAGGCTACATGAGAGGATGGTGTGTAGAAGGAATATTTGCACTTTGCTGCAACCTTGTCGACTTGCTTCTATTGGACAGAAGGTGCTTGGGGTGAAGCTATAGTGGTTGCAGTGTCCTTCTGTTCCCCTTTTGAACAGATTGTGAAGAAGCTAAATTTTGCGGTATGAGATACTACCTTGCGACACTTTTTAGGTGGAACAGTAGTCGGAACTACCTCTGGTATTCTGTAGAGATGACCCCCCAAAGTAACAATGACACTTCGGGGTTGAGACTCATAAATAGCATGGTGCTTCCACATATATGGTTGGCCCAAGAGAACATCACAGACATCCAGTGGAGCAACATCAAATAATACCTCATCCTTGAAGGGTTGGATGCCATATGACAATCGACATTGCTGGATAACATGAAGATCTCATCCTTGGCGAAGCCACCCGATGTTGTATTGCTGCGGGTGTGGTGTTGTCGACAATCCCAACTGTTTGACGACCTCTGCTGAGATGAGGTTCTTTTGGCTTCCGCTATCAACAATAAAATGCAGTGGGGTCCCCTTCACCCACATCCATGAATGAAAAAGGTGCTCCCCCTCTTCAGGATCTGTTGGTTCTTCTGGTTGAATTGTTGCAGTCACGATAATAGCAGTGGGGTCTGCGTTAATGATCTTTCCTTTACCATTATTTTCAAAATCAGATTCTGAATCAGGGTTTGTCTCCTTGTCTTTGATCTCGGCCACCAATGACTGTTTTGAGTGACATTCATCGGTGTTGTGACAGGGGATTTTGTGGAAATCAAACCATTTTTTGGTGTCCTTCTTTGTCTTCCCGTGACCCTTCTTTTCCTATGTCTTGGACTAGTTTTCGGGAAATTGTTTGTTAGGGCCATATTTTTCATACTTTGGTTTTTGCGGATTTGCAGACCCGAATTCCCATTTGTTCTGGTGCTTAAATTTCTGCTCAATTTTAACAACATATCGATAAGTAGCACCGAGTGATGAGATGTCCAAAAAATCCATTTCAGTTTGGATGTATCTATGTAGAGCCCCATGGTATTTCAGAACCAAATGTCGTTCGGAGTCTTTGATACCCAGCTTGGTGCACAAAGTATGGAAGGTATTGGTGAACTCTGAAACTGCTTGGCCCCTCTCTTTCTGCAGTGTGGTCCATCTCATGTACTGGACCTCATAGTTGCCAACAGGGTAATACTGTTCCTTTACCGCATCCACAAAAAAATCCTAAGTGGGCTCGGCCCCATATATTCCAGACTCCTCTGTGGAACTCTGCTCCCAGTAATTTTCCCACCAATGTTTGACATGGGGGAGAGCCTTAAGGAGTGCGAAGATGATATTTTCTTTGTCGAAAAAATTATGAACAGAGAAATAACCTCCTCGCATATTTAACCATTTATGTAGGGCATCTGCATCTATTTGACCTTCAAATACGGGAATATCAAAATTAACCTATACCTTGAAAGGCGAGGTGCCTCCAAAGTGGCTGCTTAATGAATATGCACCTGATGCTATCGGCAGGTGTTGAAGGATGTGGGAAAAATTCTCCATCATTTCTTCCCTCTGTCGCGTGAGAGCTTTCTCAAGGAACAGACTGATAGGATCGTCTGCTACATCATTTTTCTTTTCGTCTGCCATTGAGGGTTTCTTGGGTGTGCGAGAGTGATTTTCCTCAAGAGATACAAGCTCGAGACCCAACTTGCTATACTTGGACCTCATCGGGGACATGCATTGAAAAAAAATGATCAAGAGCAACCTGCTCTGATACCACTGATCCAGATTATTTTCAGCACGAAATGAGAGTGGAGATATAATAAAGAAATGCACAGAGAAATTACGTATATCCAATAATATAACATAAATATATCATAGATACAACCATAAACACAAAGATACAGTAATACATGATTTATATTAATGAAATAAATATACAGAGACTATAAAAATACAGAGTGAAAGACTCGCTAAAATGGTGGCAGCTTATCTCTGAGAAGAGATGTGACAACTACTCGCATTCGCAAGAAGATGATTACAATGAGGCTCTGAAGGCATTTTTACAATAAATAGGAATGAAAAAATTCGTAGACATCCAAAAACCTAACCCTAGGAGATGAAGCAACAAAAGTCATGTGGGCCCCATTTGGGTAAGTTAGTACATCAACTTCTCGGGGTCGTAAATTTTGCATACGATCTCTGTTTTAGGTGTATGATAGATCATTGGAAAGGTATCATCGAGGATATTCATTTTGGGGGTCAATTATTCCTTCATCTATCATTGAGAACCTTGATCTCAGAAAACCTTCATTTGGGCCCTCAAAATGGCCCCGAAAGTTAAAAACCGCTAAAAATAGTAAATTGCCAAATTTGCCAGAAAACTGTTTTGAGCCAGTCAGAAATGGTGGGTGACCACCGATGTCCACCTGGATCAATCCTCCATCCTTAGGAAGCAATGGTATCCATTGCGTTGAGTTTCCGGGGGAGAGGGAAATGCGTTTACTGAATCTGCATCTTGGTGAGTTGCTTGCCTTGCTGGAGACATCACGCTACTCGGTTTGTGGAAGTTTGTCATGAACCTGTTGATGCTGAGGCTGTTCAACAAGTCAGGATACATGAGAGGATGGTGTGTAGAAGGAATCTTTGTGCTTTGCTGCAACCTTGTCGATCTGCTTCTGTTGGAAAAAAGGTGCTTGGGGTGAAGCTGTAGTGGTTGAAGTGTCTTGTTCCCCTTTTGAATAGATTGTGAAGAAGCTAAATTTTTCGGTATGAGATACTACCTTGCGACACTTTTTAGGTGGAATAGTAGTCGCAACTACCTCTGGTATTTTGTAGAGATGACCCCCCAAAGTAACAATGACACTCCGGGGTTGAGACTCATAAATAACATGGCGCTTCCACATATATGGTTGGCCCAAGAGAACATCACAGACATCCAGTGGGGAAACATCACATAATACCTCATCCTTGAAGGGTTGGATGCCATATGACAATCGACATTTCTGGCTGACACGAAGATCTCGTCCTTGGAGAAGCCACCCGATGTTGTATAGCTGTGGGTGTGGTGTTGTCGACAATCCCAACTGTTTGATGACCTCTACTGAGATGAGGTTCTTTTGGCTTCCACTATCAACAATAAAATGCAGTGGGGTCCCCTTCACCCACATCTCTGAATGAAAAAGGTGCTCCCCCTCTTCAGGATCTGTTGGTTCTTCTAGTTGAATTGCTGCGGTCACGACAATAGCAGTGGGGTCTGCGTCAATGATCTGTCCTTTACCAGTATTTTCAGAATCAGATTCTAAATCAGGGTTTGGCTCCTTGTCTTTGATCTCAGCCACCAATGACTGTTTTGAGTGGCATTCATCGGTGTTGTGCCAGGGGATTTTGTGGAAATCACACCATTTTTCGGTGTCCTTCTTTGTCTTCCCGTGACCCTTCTTTTCCTGTGTCTTGGACTGGTTTTTGGGAGACTGTTTGTTAGGGCCATATTTTTTCATACTTTGGTTGTTGCGGATTTGCAGATCTGAATTCCCGTTTGCTTGGGTGCTTAAATTTCTGCTCAATTTTAAAAACATATCGATAAGCATCACCAAGTGATGAGATGTCCAGAAAATCCATTTTAGTTTGGATGTATCTGTGTAGAGCCCCATGGTATTTTAGAACCAAATGTCATTCGGAGTCTTTGATACCCATCTTGGTGCGCAAGGTATGGAAGGTATTGGTGAACTCTGGAACTGCTTGTCCCCTCTCTTGTCACGGTGTGGTCCATCTCATGCACTGGTCCTCATAGTTGCCAACAGGGTAATGCTGTTCCTTTACCGCATCCACAAAAAAATCCCAAGTGGGCTTGGCCCCATATATTCCAGACTCCTCTGTGGAACTCTTGTCCCAGTAAGTTTCCCACCAATGTTTGACATGGGGGAGAGCCTTAAGGAGTGCGAAGGTGATCTTTTCCTTGTCGAAAAAATTATGAACAGAGAAATAACCTCCTAGCAGATTTAACCATTTATCTAGGGCATCTGTATCTATTTGACCTTCAAATATGGGAATATCAAAATTAACCTGTACCTTGAAAGGAGAGGTGCCTCCAAAGTGGTCGCTTGATGAAGATGTGATTGATGCTATCTGCAAGTGTTGAAGGATGTGGGAAAAATTCTCCATCATTTCGTCCCTCTATCGCGTGAGAGCTTGCTCAAGCAACAGACTGATAGGATCGTTTGCTCCATCATTTTTCTTTTCTTTCGCCATTGAGGGTTTCTTGGGTGTGCGAGAGTGATTTTCCTCAAGAGAGACAAGCTCAAGACCCAACTTTCTATACTCGGACCTCGTCGGGGACATGCATTGAAAAAAAAACGATCAAGAGCAGCCTACTCTGATACCACTGATCTGGATTATTTTCGGCACAAAATGAGAGCGGAGATATAATAAAGAAATGCACAGAGATATCACGTATATCCAATAATATAACAGAAATATATCAGATATGCAACCATAAACACAAAGATACAGTAATACACGATTTCTATTAATGAAAAAAATGTACAGAAATTGTAAAAATACAGACTGAAAGACTCGCTAGAATGGTGGCAGCTTATCTCTGAGAAGAGATGTGACGGCTACTCGCATTCGCAAGAAGATGATTACAATGAGGCTTTGAAGGCATTTTTACAATAAATAGGAATGCAAAAAGTCATAGACATCCAAAAACCTAACCCTAGAAGATGAAGCGCCAAAAGTCATGTGGGCCCCATTTGGGTAAGTTAGTACATCAATTTCCCGAGGTCGTAAGTTTTGCATACGAACTTCGTTTTAGGAGTATGATAGCTCATTGGAAAGGTATTATCGAGGAGATTCATTTTGGGGGTCAATTATTCCTCTGGCTATCATTGAGAACCTCGATCTCTAAAAACCTTCATTTGGGCCCTCAAAATGGCCTCGAAAGTTAAAAACTGCTAAAAATAGTAAATTGCCAAATTTGCTAGAAAACTATTTTGAGCTAGTCGAAAATGGTGGGTGGCCACCGATGTCCACCTAGATCACTCTGTTTAGGTGCAGACTTATATCTTCCAACCATTCCAAAAACATGCATTATGTCTGGGTGAGATGTTGTGATGTACAGCAGGCTACCGATCATTGATCTATATGAACTTTGATCAACATCAAGTGAGTCATCATCCTTAATTAATTTGAATCCAGTAACCATAGGTGTGCCCACAGGTTTAGTGTCTTCCATTTGAAACCTTTTCAACATTTTTGTTAGATATTTTTATTAAGAAATGAACATCCCTTCAGACCTCTGAGTAATTTGTAGACAAAAAAAAAATGACAGTTCACCTATCATAGACATTTCAAACTCAGACTCCATGGCATAAGCAAACCATTGTAATAACGAATCCTTATTAAATTCAAAGATGATGTCATCTACATAGACCAATACAATGAGCAGATCATTATCCTCTATTTTGATATATATATTTTTATCAACTGCTCCTCTCTTGAACCCTTTGTCTTTGAGATATGTATCCAGTCTGTGATACCAGGCTCAAGGGGCTTGTTTTAACCCATATAAAGCTTTCTTCATCTTGCATACTAAGTCAAGATTATCAGACAGTTCGAAACCCTCTGGTTGCTCCATATAGACTTCTTCACTTAAATCTCTATTTAGAAAAGCTGACTTGACATCCATTTGATAGACTTTAAACCTTTTATGACAAGCATAGGCAAGAAACATTCTGATAGCTTCTAATATTTCTATGGGCGCAAATGTTTCATCAAAATCCAGTCCTTCTATCTGAGCATACCCTTTATAGAACAATCTTTCTTTGTACCCGACAACTTGTGCCTGCTCATTCAATTTATTCTTAAAGATCCATTTGGAGCCAATGACATTTTTACCTTCAGGTCTATGAACCATCTCCCACATATTGTTTTTCTCAATCTGATCAAGTTCATCATTCATTGCTTTAACCCAATGGTCATCTTTGCTAGCTTCATTTGTTGGCAAATATTGAACAAGAAACGAATGAGTATTGGTGGTTGTTGTCATTGATGGCAACAGTGGAGATGTCAGGATATGAAGGATAAAACGCGCGCAACAAGAGAGCAAGAGAAGACATAGATCCAGTGGCCGTTGGATTCCCTTCAAATTTCCCGAAAGGCCGACAACCGTCAGATCTACAAAAGATACGAGGGAGATAAGTCATCGGCAATTCAGCGATCGGGACTTTGATATGTCAAGAACACACTACAACAAAAACCCTGAAATCACAAGATGCGTTTTCCCGATTTGATCACAGCCGTTAAATCAAGCAGAGATCGGGACCATCCACGTGTAGACAGGAGGCTTCATCGGAGAATCGAGAATTGGAGTTTCGCGAGGCTTGTGAACAATGACAATGAAAACCCCGATTTCGCGATATGCGATATCACGATTCAATCTCAGCCATTGCATCAAGAATGAGATCTGGATTGTCTATTCGTGTGGACGCGTGGCAGCTTGGAGGCTCCATCGGAGTTTCAGGGATCGGGGTTTCAACATGCAAAGAAAACAATGCAACGAAAATCCCAATTTCGCGATATGCGAAATCCCGACTGACAAGTGGCACAACCAGGTGATGACAGGTGGCACAACCAGGTGATGACACATGGCACAACCAAGGAATGACAGGTGTCAGGGCAGATTCAACACTTCAAGCACATAAAAGTCACGAATCAGAGTGACACGTGGCAGGATCTAACACGTGTCAAACCATGTGTGACGTCAGTAGAGGCATCGAGGATCGGGACCGTCCATCTGAGGGACAAGTGTCGAAGATCAAGGCACCATCGGCATATCAAACATCAGGAATACGGAGTTCTTGAGGTTGAAGGAAACGAGAGATTGAAAGTCTTGAAATCCCGAAGGTATCGAGACCGTCCGTTTGAGGGACAGGTGTCGGAAATCAGGAGCGAGTCGGCATATCGCCAATCGGGAAATCGGAGTTCCCAAGGTTAAAAGAAACATGACATCAGAAGTCCCAAAATGTCGACTCAATCAGGACCGTTCATCTGAGAGGACGCGTGGCAGGATCGACTAATCGTAAATCAGGGATCGGGAATCCCGGATGCAGGTGCATGGTGACATCGAAAACGCCGAAAACCCGATGAATGGTTTGACCGAGGTCATGTGTTGACGGTCTTATGGGGCCAAGGCCTATAGCCAGGAGGGCTAGCACGTGGAAAGAGGCTAAAGCTCCAGAAAGGAGCTCATCGGGGATCGGAGAATCGAAGGTTCCGAGTGCATGTGCATCTCGACACAATGAATGCTGAAATCACGATGAGTGAAATCCCGATGCGATCTGAACCGTTGGATAAAGCTTGAATTGATCGGAGGGTTGCTGTTCCTCCACACTCATTTAACTCCTTCAATTACAAATCCGTTAGTGAAACAGATTCATAATTGCAAATTAATTGTCGATCAATTAGAGTTCCGGTTGGCTGGACAGTTGCTGTCATTCTGCCCAAGGAGTTGGGAAGTTGAAACGTTGTGCCTGTGTGTATAAGAAATGAGGAAACAAACTATGGAGGGAGCAGTTGAAGAGAGAGGGATAGAGCTCTGCAAGTGCTACAGTGGCAGAGGAGAACCCGCGAAGTAGAGAAAAGCTGAGAAGGTGCAGCAGAAGAAGGTGAAGCAGAGCAGCAGGTCAGAGGCATCATTCTCCAGGTTTACTGAGTTGTTTAACATATGTCCTCTGGTAAATGCCTGACAGTCTGTAGATCCGTGTTTACTCTTGAGATAATATTTGTTACTGTCATAACCACTAGATGAAACTGCCTGATCCAGTGTGAAAATTAATGAAACGTGGTCAACAGTGAGTATGAGGGTTAAACCCTTTGGCAGTAGCACTCTGCTAGTAGAAACTGGTGCTATCTTCAGGGGGTTGAAGCTCCCTTCCAGGAAAGGTTGGTAAATGAGAGAAAGTTGTAGCCTTCTGTAGGTAGAAGCCTGCGTACTAGTATGATTCTGCACTAGTACATCGTTGTATAATGTTTTCCTAATAATAATAATTGAAGACAGAGACAACAACAACGGTGGTTTTCTCCCAATTTGGGTTTCCACCTTAAATCCTGGTGTCCATGTGTGTTAGTCTATTTGGTTGAAATACTGTTCAAAAGACATCTGATGAATGAAGAAACCCATGATAAGATCTCTGGATGAATTACTGTTTTCATAAGAATATACAACAGATCTCTATAAAATAGAATGAGATTTTTCAGTGAAAGAAAAGCTAAAAATTATTGATAGCTCGAAATACTGATTCACCCCCCCCCTCTCAGTATTTTTCAACAATTGGTTTCAGAGCCTGGTCCTTCTGAAAAGGCTTAACCGCTAGAAGGAAGATCAATCAAAATGAGCAATCAAGACAGAATGGCATCTATTAGGCCTCCACTCTTCAATGGAAACAATTTAATCTTCTGGAAAACAAGGATGAGATATTATCTTCAATCTCTGGGAGCAGATGTATGGGCCATTGTTGAAGGAGGATATCAATATCCATCTGCAGTACCAACAGATCCAGCAGAAAGAAAAACCTACGAAACAAATGCAAAAGCAGTCAATGCTATGTTAGGAAGCCTAACTGAATCAGAATTTGTCAAAGTCATGCAGCTGAACACAACAAAGGACATATAGGACAAAATTATTCTGAGTTATGAAGGTGATGCAAAGGTAAAAAGTGCTAAACTACAAACCCTCAGAATTCAATATGAGAATCTTAAAATGAATAATGAGGAAAGCATTGCAAATTTCTTTTTACGTCTTGATGAGATTGTAAATCGCATGAGAAATCTAGGAGAAACAATAACTGAATCTACCTTGGTTGAAAAAAATTTGAGGTCTCTAACTGCAAAATTTGAGTCAAAAGTGTCAGCTCTTGAAGAAAAACAGGATCTTCAAAATCTTACTATGGTGCAATTACATGGCATACTAACTGCTTATGAAATGAGAAGAGGAGGACTTTCTGAAGTCAAATACGTAGTCTTTAAAACTTCTACAAAAGGAATGGATGTACAAACAACAGAAGGATCAGGGTATATCTCAGAAGAAGATGAGGTAAACTTCATGAGAAAACTTCAAATCGGGACAGGACGGTTCAGAGGTAAGCTTCCTTTAAAATGTTTTGATTGTGGAAGAGTTGGTCATTATGCTGCTAAGTGTCCTTATAAAGAAACACACAAAAAGGGGAAGGAAGCAGCAAGAAGGATTAAGAATTATTCTAGGTCTAAACAGAGTTTCTATACTCATGAAGATAGTGA